>CM057380.1:22712500-22912500 GCA_030015415.1 Cynopterus sphinx
AATACCAGTTGAGACCTATCTTTTAATATTTCTTCAGTGATGGATTAGGGATCGAGGAAATTCATCTCAGATCATAGAGCCTAATTTAATAAGGGATCATTCCAAGAGTATTGCATTTTATAATAATGTCATTTAATGTGTCGTCTTCCATTTTTACTGTCCCCTATGTATGCTTACATGATGGTGCCATAGGGATAAACTTTTAAAGAACCAGGATCATTTTTAGTTTTCATTTTCCTTAAGTAGGGGGCCCATCAATGAAAGCATCCATTAGTACCTTTATTATCACAATAAAAGAAAGTGAGGGAAATGCCAGATTTGGAGGAAAACATAATAGAACTTTAAGTAAATATTCAACTTTTTTCTGCATCTCAAGCATTGAAGAGGGTGAAAATGTTTAAGAGGTTTTAAATAAATCAAATTTAATCATCTAATATATTATAATAATACAAAAACCTGGAGATCTAGTAGTTTAAAATGCACTAAAAACAGCATTCTAAAAATCTAATCTTGCTTACTCCTATTGCTTCTCATTTCCAACTGATTTACAAGGCGAGTGAAGCTTTAATAACTGCTTAGTAAAGGCTAATTATTCATGCTGCCTAACTTTAGAGAAATAATATGAAGGGCTATTTTTCCATAAATTGCATTCACTTACTAAATGAGGAAAACAAATTGTCAGGAACAAAATTATATGAAGTACTTAACTTTATTATTTTATATTAACATCTAACTGTATTTAATCAACTTTGCCATTTTTATCTTGGCATTACAGTGCATGTGAAACAATTGGCAATTACTAGGGCACTAGTTAAGCAAGTTCAGGTCAGAGCATCATAACCATATAAATGTCAATACATTATTATTGGCTATAACTCCTACAGCAGCAGCAGGAGTGCTGCTTAACCACAATTATGTTCTGTAAAACCTTTAGGACAGCTGGTGTTATAATAAGAAAGTTTCCTTTCAAATATATTCTTGTGATTGGGTCTTTACCTTTAGATAATGTCTTTAATAGTTCCCTTTTCCGTTCTGACAGCATTAATATAAACACACACTCTCTCTGTGGATCTAAATTATGCCCTAGAAACCTTACTTTGTTGCAAATGTTAATCTCATTGCTGCCATTTTTCTAAAATACAAATAATCTCAATAGGTATATAATATATTTAAAATTTTTTTAAACATTTTGCTTTTGTATATCCTTTCCTGTAAGTTTTTTTTTAATTCAATAATCTTTAAAGTATTGCAATTGTTTTGATTTTTCCTAAATTTTAAAATAAATCTTTTTTTAATAGCCTTGGGGTTTTTTATTATTATTATTCTTTCTTGCCTAAAATACACCTTCATGCTATTTTTTCCCATTTATCTTCAGGACTTTTATCCCTATTTTTCTATTTTTCTGTATTATATTGTCTATTGCATCCTAAAATAATTCCCTGGGACCTGATTTTTTTTCACTATTTCTTTTTTTCTTTACCATATTTTCCTTCAACGTATTAACTGTATTTCTACTTGTTCAGTTAATATTCTTTTATCTATTTCCTTCTATCTTTTCATCTTTTGCTATTTCTTTAAGGAAAAAAAACCATGAGTTCTGCTGATAAGAATAATGTAGCATGTATACATGTTTGGCACTTGGAATCTCTTTAAGGAAGCAGTTTGTAAAAAGAGCAAAAACAGAAACCAAACTTCGATATCCAAGCCATGTCAATAGTCAAAAAAGACCACTGAGTGTTGTCATCTGGAATAAATAGAAGTGATTATTTAAATTACACATGAAGTGGTGGGGATGGGGGTGGAAACAAAGAAATAAAACCAAAATTAAATATTTAAAACTAAGTAGACAGTACATGCTATTTTTAAAGGTTTAGGAGGAATAATTGTAGTCAATTCTGACTTCTACTCGCGTTATTCTGTGAAAATATTAATATTACAACATTTTAAATATTTACTATGAATAGATTAACATAATGCATTCACTTGGAAACTAGAAAACCTTCATATGTGGCCACAAAAAAAAATCTCTCCACACATTATGATTAGAACTTTAGAAGATTAATTTTTTAAATAACCAAATATCTTTGCAAAATAACGAAGAAGGGTCTAATAGTTACAAAGACAGTTTGAATCTGAATCTGCTTCCATGATAGGAAGAGAGATGGGGATTTTCAGATAAAGTTAAACAGATCAATATTTATGTATGAACTTTCATGACAAAATTTATATAGGATGAATCAAGGTGACATGAAAATTCAGAAACTTGCCACAATAGGAAAGACCCATCCCAAGATATAACATACAGATATCTGAAGCAAACACATTCAACACAGAACCAGAATGAATTTAAAGGATTGTGCTCTGCATGCCAACCGAAAGAATCATTTATATTGTTTTCAGAATGTTTGAAAAATCCAGAACACATAATTATAACCATTTTCAACAATTGTCTTGCCAATGCAATTACATTGACCTCCCCCCAAAAACTGGAGTTCCTTTTTTCACTTAATTTAACAGTTTTTTGTTTTGACTCAATAAATCATAATGTAAATGCCAAATTTTCTTTTTCAGTTTTTTTAATGCTGAGATCTGGAAAGTTTTCCTTATGAGAAAGAAAACTGAGTGGCCATGACATTAAAATCTACAAGAGATCTAGATCAGAATAGTGAATGGTTATTGTTCCCAGAGAGTAAAGTCACCAGGCAAAAAAGTATTGTTAGAAAATTTAATTCATTAAATATAAAATTACTTCCAGAAAACTAATTAACACAGTTTTTTTTTAATGTGATGGTACATCACAGCATATCCATTAAACCAGGCCACTGATAAGCACTAATCTCTATGACTGTGCACTCTTTCTCACATACTTTGTCCCTTGCTGAAATAGTTTTCCTGTTCTAAACCTTCTTGGAAATTGTGAAATTTCAGAAGAATATAATATAAGCTACTGATTCATGGTACATTAGTTTGGCTCAATTAAAGAAAATTATTAAACCACTTTACCATTAGTCTTTTAGTTATTATTTGTATAGCACTTTCACCTCTGTTAACTCCTCCGAGCCTCACAACAACCCAAGGTACATGCTATTACTCATTCATAAATGTAGTTTTATCAATATACTAAAGATCACACATTTAATAAGTGGCAGAGTTGGAACTTTAAATCAACTTTTGATATTGAGTTTGGCCCACAATTCTACCTAATATGATACTAAACTTAAGCAAAAACTGGAGATAATGTGGCTTATTCCTGAAAATAAATTATTTGCTTCATACAGTGTTACCTTTAAAAATGGACTCCCATTGGCCCATTCTCTTGACATTTCTCTATTTTCTGTTATAACTCAGTGGGCAGCATTCTTCTTATTTCTTCCATAACATTTTTCATTTTAGATCCAGAATTCACTTTGCCAGGAGGCAAAGTAGACAACAGCCTATTTTTGGAGGCACTGGAATAGTGCCCTTAGTTAAAAAAAAAATCATTCATAAAAAAAAAAAATCATTCATGTTAACAAGTAAACAGGGAAGAAAACCTCTAATTCTTCAATTAGAGATAGAGTAAACAATAAATGTAAACATCCCAAAGAGAGTGATACAGGGAATTATATTCCACCAAAATGTTCCGGGAGAGTGGAGAAGAAGAGAGTGCCAGGGACCTAAAGTGGACAGGAAACTGAAAAACAAAAAGGCAAATAGAGGAGACCAGAAGACACAGAACTAAATTGGGATTGGCTGTCTTGGTTAGAGCAACCACTATTTATTACTCCCCTCTGTGGAACCTTTCTCAGCTATTTATAGATGGAAGCAAACTCTAATCTACATGTTACAACAGCCTGGCTTTGTATATCGACAGAGAAGTTTTTAGTCAAGTTGTTAATAATAATTTGTAAGAATGAAATCATAATGATATCAATGTGTGCTTCATTCCAATTCCTTTTGTTTTCTAATGAAATGTTTTTGTTTCAATCCTGGACTTTCTTTTGATCACCTAATACCAGACAGGCTAACCAGCAATTTCCTTAGTAATTATGATTAGCATATTATGAAGAATACATATCATGCTCCTGCAATAAATAAGCAATCAAGAAGATAAAAATGGGAGCAGAGAGGTTGTTGTCAGTTCGTCAAGCCCTCAACTGATTATAAATTCTGCTGTAACCAGCACTGCAGATTAAAGAGCAAGGATGGTCATAAGCTTCTCTCCTGGTGCATTGTCCCTGAACGTCATAAGGAATCCTGTAGCTAAATTTGTCCTCTACCAGAGCACCTACATATAATAAGAAAGTTAGCACTGCCGTTTACTTTTAATTTCTTTCCTTTTGAGAACATCATCATTGTCTGTGAATTCCTGAGTTATACAAAACCTTCAAATTGTAACTATGAAGTTTAAATTCTTAAATTATAGTCTCAATTTTGCAATGCTATAATTATAGCTGAGATCATATTCTATCTTCTATCACTCAAAACCTTCACAAAGCCTTGTATCATTCTAGTTTTAATTGTACCTAATTTATAAGATGAAAATGTTAAATTAAGAATAAAAACAGAATATTTGGTTTTCCACATTTCTCCAGATAGTTGGCTAACTTGATGATTTGATTGTAGGAAGCATCAGCGAAATTAAAAATATTCCAGGTAAAGCCACTGAAAAAGTTCAGTTGAGACTGAGTTAAGCGTCTGTCTGTCTTGAAGAGTAACTCAAGGCATTATTTTTTAAACTTTTTAAAAATTAAGTTTATTGGGGTAATATTGGTTATTACAATTATATAATTTTCAGGTATACATTATAATGTGACATCTGTATATGCTATTGTGGGTTTACCTCTCAAAGTCCAGTTTCCTTCAGCTACCATATATTTGATCCCCTTTACCCACTTCACCCTACCCCTACCCACTTACATTTGACCTCCTTTACCCCATTTATCCCCCTCTCCTCTACAACCCCTACCCTCTGGTAACCACTAGTCTATTGTTCATGTCCATGAGTCTGTTTATTTGTCCTGTTTATTTGTTGCTTTTAGATTTATATCCCACATATAAGTGATATCATGTGATTTTCAACTTTTTCTATCTGGCTTATTTCGCTTAGCATGATTATCTCAAGGTTCATCCAAGTTGCCACAAATAGCAGTATTTCATCTCTTCTTATGGCTGAATAATATTCCATTGTGTATATGTACCACAGCTTCTTTAGCCAATCATCTATCATAGGACACTTCAGTTGCTTCCATGTCCTGGCCACTGTGAATAATGCTGCTATGAACATTGGTGTGCAAATATCTTCTGGGGTATGGGTTTTCAAGTCTTTGGAGTAATAGCCAGTAGAGGGATTGCTGGGATCATATGGTAGATGAATTCTTAGTTTTTGAGGAACCTCCATACTGTTTTCCATAGTGGCTGTATCAATTTGCAGTCCCACCAGCAGTGTATGTGGGTTCCTTTTTCTCTGCATCTTCTCCAGCATTTGTTACTACTTGTCTTGCTAACTATAGCTATTCAAACAGGTGTGAGGTGGTATCTCATTGTGATTTTGATTTGCATTTCCCTAATAGCTAGCGATGTTGAGCATCTTTTTAAATATTTGTTGGCCATTTGTATGTCCTCGAGAGTGCAGTGTCTGTTCAGGTCCTCCATCCATTTTTGATTGGATCATTTGTTGTTGTTGTCGTTGTCGTTGTTGTTGAGTGTATGAGTTCGTTGTATGTTTTGGATATTAGACCCTTATCGGAGGCATTGCTTGCAAATATATTTTTCCATTCGTATGATTGTCTCTTTACCTTGTTGATGATTTCTTTTGCTAAGCAGAAGCTTTTTAGTTTAATGTAGTCCCATTCATTTATTTTTGTTTTACTTCCCTTGCCTTTGAGGTCAAATTCATAAAATCCTCTTTAAGTCCAAGGTCCTTGAGTTTAGTTCCTATATTTTTATTTTATTTCAAGCTATTATTTTAATCTGAATTTTATAAGGACAATAAAGAGATTGTTTGAGAAGGAAATTCATGGAATGAATTATATTCAACTTCCTAAACAGTCGATTTCTTTACAGTTAATTTTAACTTCACTAGGACATTGGTGGAACATCATCCAGGAGAGGCTATAGAAAATGGTTCTGCCCTGCTGCTACTAGATATTCTTCTTCTGTTGCCTTGCTCTGTCTCATGTGTAGAAGTTTACACCAGATCATCACTTCTTAAATCAAGGCCAATGCAGCAATTTGAGAGAATTTTCACTCTCAAAAAGTTTAGACTATATTCATTCATTCAGCAAATATTTGATAACAAGCCTCTGTGTGCCTAGCAGTGACAAAGCCAAACAAGACCCTACTCTCAGAGAGCATGCAATCTCCCTAAGAAAACAGACATTAACAAAGTTAGTACAAATGTGATGAAAATTACACAGGAGAAGTTCAAGGAAACATTATTAGAAAAAATATATGTAAGATGGGCCTGAATGAAGTAAGGTAAAAGGTGGAGAGAAAGAGCATTCCTGTCAGGGGAATGTCTCAAAGGTCCTTTAAGACAGGAACTTAAAGAAAATCGGCATGGCTGAAATATAGTGAATAAGGAAGCAAATGATACATAACAAGGCTGGAAAAATAGGCAGAGCCATGTAGGCAGTATGAGGGAGCATAAGTATGACTCATAGGCATGGGAAAGGAGAAGCCACCGAGGAGTTTTAAGATGTGCATTGTGAAAGTGTCACTCTGAGTGCAAAGAGAAGAATATAAGAGGGGAGAGCAGAGGAAGAGGCAAAGAAGATGGAAAAGGCTAATTAAGAGGATCTAATATTTTGAAATAGGGTAATGCAATGGTTTTAAAAAGAAGCGGATGTATGTTCAAGGTATATTTAGGAAAATTGATAAGACTTAATGACTGAATAAATGTGAGTGGTAAAAGATGCCAGGAGAACAGATATTTATGGAGAAACGGGGGCATCAAGTGATTAAAACTTGAAATTCTTACAGAACTACAGAGGAGAGATAGTCCAGACTTTGTGTCAAGATACACACACACACACACACACACACACACACACCTTTTTAGATTTACCTGTTGCCCTTTCCACTGCCACCATATCTTGCTCCTGACCTGTACATATTATATTCCAGTGAGAAAGAGATAGGTAATACACCACTAAACAGATATATGTGAAATGATAAGTGCTAAAAAGAAAAAGAGAAGGCAGAGGATAAAAAATGACTAAAGAATTGCTGATCTGAGCAACTGTGAGAGTTGCTGTTCATTGAAATAGAGAAGACTATGGAAGGACCAAGTCTGAGGGAAAACCTAGGAGTTTGGCTTTAGATATCAACTGAGGATTGCTTATATTAATCATATTTCATGTGTAGTATAGATTCTATGCATTTGTGAACAAGAATGAGATAGACCTAAATGTTTCATGTCAAACAGCTCCAAAATCTATTAAGTGAGAAAAGCCAGTTTTGGAATAATTTGTGTCCTATAATTCCATTTTTATATAAATAACATATAAATATACTTATTTCAGACAAAAATTAATATGCATAAAATACATGGAATAATATCTGGAAAAATATTTCCCAAAGTGTTGACAGTGTTACAAGAAGTAGAAGGGATGAAGAGAGAAAAAATTTGTATATCTTACACTTTGAATTTGTATATTTTAATTTTTTACAATAAAAATATACACATGCATTTTAACTTCATAAAACAAACAAAAATTTTTGTTCACCAAAAAACAGGAGAGCAGAGGAGGTGCTGAAGTTACGGCATCATGCCATAACACATTGACCTATACAAGATCCAGAAAACACTGCTCCTCTTATTGAGCCAGAAGAAAGGCTGGACATCACATTGTGAGTTTTAGGAAGGAAAAAAACTGTTTCAAGGAACTTCAAGAAATGTGGAACAGATATGAGTGTCAGAAACTCAGCCTTCAGAAATAAAAAGGATATCCCTGAAGAAAAACCACAGGAAACATAGATGGGGTTGCAAAAAGATGTGGAACTTTTAGACCATGTCAGGGATGTTATTCAGGGCAAAACAGGCAACCAACCTTGGAAATCTGGGCCCAGAGGTCAATTTTCCCTTAGATTGTCATGCCTTTTAATGGGTTCTTTCCCCACCTATCACAAGCTATTTGTAATTCTGAATTGATACATCAGATTTCTGTACATCACTTGTTCATAAAGCTGGGATTGCCTGTATCTTATCCTGGGAGAAGAGCAGAGGAAAGATAAGATGTATCACATGGCTCTTATATTCTAACCACTGCATTATAATATTGCATAGCCGATTCAGTTAAGTAACTGAACTTGAGGGTACATGGGTCCTGGAAGGTTTTAAGTTTTTATTTAAAAACTTAAAAAACTCTAGAAGTGTGTGTGTTTGTAACACTTGTACATGGAGACATATTTTAAGCACAGCATAAAGAGCTCTAGGGCAACAACCAGGTTCATTCTTCTTTGTTTCAGGGTTCCTGACATAGGACTAGACACCTAGTAGCTAGGAGATGTTCATAAATGTTTATAGATTGACTGAACATGCAAGAGGTCATTCATGTATACCCTGTAAATCAATCTCATAACTCCTATAAACCAAGAATAAATAAAAGGACTCCTCTCTGAGTTCTATGTGCCACGCACTGTCCTAGATATCTTATCTATATCACTTATTTAATCCTCACAACAACCCAATTCAAGTAGATTTTACTTAAAAGATGCGAAAACTGAAGCCCAGCAATAGGGACTTGCCCATGGTCATTTTGGTAATCAGCAAAGCTACATTTAGACCAAATTCATCTGACTCCAAACTTCATGGTCTTTTCCCTTCAGCCCAGCACCTCTTCAAAACAAATTCTCGGGTCATGCTATAGAGAAAAACTCTAAGGTATTTAGTTTGCATGTTGTAAGTTTGCATCTTTCACTCGCCTAAGGAGTATACGGATACATCCATATTCTTTGTAGATTTCTAGTGGATATTTACTTTTACTGTACACTGTTGTAGAGTAGAAGCAGATTACTCTTCAAAGTTGTGGGGGTTTTTTTATGTGACTATTAAAAATTTACACTAGAGATGGTCTGTAAACTGTTTATGGATACCCCCCACCTGGATTTTATCTAAAATAACTCAAATTGCATGAATGCCCAAACCCTTGGAGTTCTCCTCATGTCATAAAGAAGTGTGAGGCTCTCTGGTGTGTGCTGAGTTTCCAATAACTAGCTCTTCTATGCCCCACAACTATGCAAGCCTTCTACTTCTCAAATTGCTGACCCAGGGTTCTTCATATCTTCTTTCTAAGAAGCTCTCCTCACCTCCTATTTCTACAGGCAGAAGTTACTGGAACATCTTGCCATCACATTCACATACCTACTTAATCTGCGTTCTCTCTTCCCTTCCTTCTAACCTCTTAATGTTAAGCAAGAATCCCTCTACCTATGTTCAGATCTCACCCCCACCCTCTCCAGCCTTCTCAGGAATCTTGACAAAAATGGCTACTTCCTCTATCCTGTATCTCAAACCTCTCATTACTGAGACCACCTATCTGTTCTTTGTTTTTATTTCTTAATAAAAACTTAAAACCTTCCAGGACCCATGTATCCTCAAGTTTCTAGTCTGATGTTTTCCTTCACTTCACAAGAGAATTAACTTCAAATCTATATTCTTACTTCTCACTTCCCTTCAACCCTACTCCTAGATGGACTTTCATCTCTACCTCTCCCCCAGGTGGCCTTTCCACATATTATAAAAGGCTTCCTTGTAACCAGTTCCAGTAGACAACACTCAGGCCTCCCCTGATCTTGACCTCTTAGCAGCATTGACACAGGTGATTACTGTCTTCTTAAGACACACTCATCTTTACTCCCAAGAAACCAGAGTTTTCTCCTACATCTTTGGCCTCTCTTTTCAGTTTCATTTTCAGGGATCTTCCTGCTCTTCTCCATCATGAAATGTGGGTGCTCCTCAGGCCTTCCCCAGATTCTCTTCTCTTTCCACTATGTACTCTCTTGTGAGGCATTCTCACACACTCCACAACTTCAGCTACATCTGTACATCGCCAATCCCTAACCTCTATCTCAATCCTAGACCTCTCTTCTGAGTTACAGACTGATTGATAAATTTATGTACCTTCCTATCATATCTGACACCTACCTTTTCAATGTCAACAAGTCCAAAATTGAACAAATCATCTCCTGCATATCTCCTCCTCATGTATTCCTTATCTTAGTAAATAATAGCACAATTCAAATAGCTACCAAGCTCCATACCAGGATTTTTTCCTTGTCTTTTCCATCTTATTCACACTTACACTCAATCTATTATTAAATCTTATCAATTTTAATCCCTAGACATCTCTAGAATGCATTCATTCTCTCCTTTTCCACTGTCAACACATTATCTCTCACCCAGACTACTGCAGTAGCCTCTCTACTGTTTCTTGTTCTGCTCCTGTCCATTCAATGTGTAATAGTTGGAATATTTTTCAAAACATCTAATGATAAATTTCTAGAAGTGGAAAAAAAGAAAAACATATCTAATGAAGCTTTCTCCGCAATACCCTACCACAACAGAGTAAAATCTTTCAATGTCTCCCCACTATGCATTGGATAATGACCAAACTCTTGACTAGTCCTGCCTACTTGTCCAACTTTATCTGTGCTCTTTTCCAACACCAATCTCACTTCAACTTTTTATGTGTAGCCTTACTAGCCCTCTTCCTGAATATGCAATACCCTTCCCACACTCTCACTCCCACCAAGAGCCTTCATATGTAAAATTTGTCTACCTCTAACGTTCCCTATTTACTGTCTCACTCCCATTCTTCATTGATCTAACTCCTAGATATACTTCATGTTTTAATGAAAATGTCACTTTTTCCAAAAAGCCTTTTCTAACTCCCTTAAACTGGTTAAATCTTCCTGTTATATACTTGCGGTATTCCCACAGAACCCAGAAATTCTGTACACTCATTGAACTTGAAATTATTTGTTCCATGTGAATAGAATCACTGAGTCAAAGGCTCTGTGCATTAAAAATTTTGATACTTATTGTCAAATTACTGAATAGTCACCAACTGATTTTATATTTATTCTTTTTACATTATCAATATTAATGACATTTACATACATATTGTTTTGCAACCTATATCTCACAGTTGTTTAATCATAGACTTTAAAATATAATTTTAATGCTCCCCATAAGTTCTTTTAAAACCTAACTTCTCATTTTCTAATTTCTTTATCTTTATTCCTTTATTTGTTGCTTAAATTTTATTAAATAGTTTTTCTTTTCAAGGATTCAAAGGGTATGTATTTGCTTAAGGCTTGCATGTTTGAAAACACCAATCTGCCATTATAATCAAATAATTACAATATTTTTCATAATATAATATTATCTAGAGATAATATTGTATTGGCATAAGAGTAGACAAATTGACCAATAGGACGGAATAGGAACTTTGGAAGTTAATCTCTTAGATCTTTTTAAATGTAAAAATTTGACATATAATAAAAGTGATATTTCTATTCATGAAAAGTATTGGCACAATGACCTAACCATTTAAAGAAATAAAATTAGACTTTTATGCCACATACTAAAATTAATTCAGATAAATTAAAGACCTATATAGTAAAGATACCATAAACAATAAATAATAGATATACAAAACTATTTGCTATACAAACAACAGTTAAAGGGTTAATATTTATGTTATAGAAGACACAACTAAAGAGAAAAATGGATAAAAGATATGTATATAGAAAATTCACAGAGAAGCAAATCTAAATCATCAGCAAGCACGAAAAAATGTTCCAACTCACTACTAGAGAAATGTAGATTAAAGGATAATGAAATACCAATTTATGCCCTAAGAACAGAAAAATTAAAGAAAACTATAATACTTTTAAGTGTATTATAAAGCTACTATAATTTTTAAACTATGAAACTAATACAAAAATAAACAGGCAGATAAATAAAATGGAACAGAAAATTCAGAAAGGTATCTAAATAGTTGTAAGAATGTATTATGTGATAAAGGTAAGATTTAAAATCAATGGCAAAATATAAATTATTTGAAAATTAGATTGATTAACTGACCAATTATTTAGGAAAAGAAATAAGTTAAATCTTTACACAATACACCAAAGTAAGTTTCAGATAAACTAATGACTTCAATATTAAAAATACAACCATAAATGCACTAGAAAAATTTATTCGTGTGTGCATGTGTGTGTGTATGTGTGTGTACACACATACATATATTCTTGAGGTAGAAGGCTTTTATAAAGTATGGTGCTAATGATAAAAACCATAAAGAAAAATAATAGATTTAACTACACAAGAATAAAAATAAATATTAAGTGTCTGACAAAATCAATACAGTAAGTGATGAGGAAAAATATAAGTTAGATTTTACTGCACATTTTCATGAAAATGAACCCAAGATATATTAATAATTTAACACATTAAATAAATGGGGAAAGTATTCAGATAAAATATAAATGAGTGGTTACATGATCTTTAGGTAAGAAAAAATTTTCTAAGCATGATTTTAAAAATAGCAAGAAATCATAAAGCAAAATATTGCTATCATTGACTGCCTAAAACTTTCTAATTTCTACATACATAAAAAAAGAATGCATACAAAATGTGTACATAACTTAAAGGTATCATGAAAATTACTAAATGCCACATATATGATAAAAAGAAGTTGATATACTTAATACGTAATGGTGAATATCTAAATTTAAGAATTGGCAATCAGGCAATTCAAAACAGAAGAATAATAAATAGCTTATAAAAACCTGGGAGATATTTATTCTAACTAAGAAGTAAATAAATACAAAATAAAATAGAAATGAGATGACTTTTCAAATAAATACATATATTAAATTATAATATTCAATAGTGGTAACATTTATAGGGAAAAAGACTCTCATACAAAGATGGTAGGAATATAAACAATCATAGCCTTAGATCCAGCACTACTGCTTCTGGGATTTAGTATAAGAAACTAACCAAAAATGTACACAAATTGTTAGTTACAACAACTTATTGCAGCACTGTTTATAAGAGAAAAAAATGGTAACAAGTATCTTACTATAAAATTTTTTAATAAATTGAGGCAAAAATTGTGGTATAGACCTATATTTATTGACACAGAAGTATGTCCATATGATGCTATCAAGGAAAAAAAAGGATATTTTCAAAAATCAATGTATATAATACTTTATAAGTATCTATACATTTACAAGTATCTGGAAGAATAGTATTAATATTAACTAGCCATTTTAAAACATATCTCCTAACTCTCTTAATATTCTGGCCAGTAATTACCTCTGGATAGTGAGCTTTCAAGTGTTATTTTTACTTTCTTCTTTTTTCTTTCCCGTACTGTTGGAATTTTTTACAATATGCTTGTTTCATTTTTAGAAAACTATTAAAGCTATCTTTATTATAAAATTTCATATATGAAATATATGGTTTCAATATGGTAACAATGCATGTATATAAGTAGAGTAAAAAGAGACAAGAAGTATATATATATATATATATATATATATATATATATATATATATATATATATATATATATGTACATATATTAAAAAGTTAATGGTCCAGATAATAGAACTAAAAGTTTTTCTACAGTGAACATGTACTGCTTTTATAATAAGAAAAGGTTATTATTATAAGAAGAAAAAAAAAGTCTTGGACACACTCTGCTCTGTATGTGTTAGGCAAATCTGCCTGAAACAATTTTCATTTCTTTGGAAACAGATGATACTGGACTAGATGATTGTTAAGATCCCTTCCAGCTCTCGCATTTTAGAATTCTGAATAAAATCATGCTGTATACTTTTGAATTGAAGTCCTATTTGAAAATAAAGACTAATTTTTACCAAGTCTCAAAAGGAAAACATTGTACTTTTCACCTACTATTTTATCCAAATTTATGCCACCAAAATGAATTTCTCTTACAATAGCTATGAGTGAAATGCATGAGGAAAGGAAAGGTGGGGAGAAAGGAGGAAGGGGGACAGAGAGTTATAAAAAGAGAGAAGTAGTGTCTGGGATCCCAGGGAAACTTAAACAGCGGCCCCTCCTTTCCGGAGTTTTATAAGTGACCACCAAAATCCAAAGAGCTGCATACCCTTGATTTATTTGAATTTCATCTTTTGTTTCATGCTTTCATACATACCTACATAGATACATATAGGCACACATATAACTCTTTTTGTATAATTGCATATATTTTCATTCTGCTTAAATGAAAGAAATGTAACTCAATTAGAAATGGATATAAGGTTAAGGGTGCTAACTAAAGAGATCCTTATAATTTACAACTAATGAAATATCTGATTATGAACTACATACTTCAAAAAAATTACTTTTTATATCACTCCTAATTTTTCTAGACTGAATAGATTATAGTTATCTCAGAAGCATTTAAAAGAAAGGTAATATCTGTAAATATCTTAAGAAACTAATTTAATTTCAATATTTTTTAAGTTTTTAAATTTGCTTTATAATTTAAGACTATAAGAAAAGCAGTCAACTCTTTCAGAGATTTAAAACAATCTAATCAATATTCTCATTCATTAACATATTAGTAGAACATGGAAATACCACAGGCATACAAAATAGGTAATTGGGTACTAATTTACACATTTTAACTCTAGAGACTTGATTAAAATGGAAAAAAAAAAACACTCTGACTTTATAAATTTACTTCACTTTAGTATTACATACCACAGAAAAAAGCTTGAAGTCAACATGCAAAAGTGACTAACATTATTTACTAAATCTATAAAAGGGCATGGTACCACATTCCATCCTTTATGTTGAACAAGGTAACTGCAGGTTGATTGTACAACTGTTTCTCATCATTTACCAAATATCATTGTGGATTTATCTTTCTTATGCATTGCCCTCTGCCCATCTGCCTCTTCTATCCCTGTACCTAAGGAGGAGAGCACAGGTGAGAGTGAGAATGGCATATCAATAAATATGGCTTCCACCTTATCTTGGGAACCCTCACATGACCCTCCAGGGTCTTCTAAATTGCAAATTAAGAAATTTTTGCTCCAGTCATACTTTCATTCAAAGGTTAATTATTATTATTAAGTTAAAGGGCGTGCACAAGAAGAAAAAAGCACTTCCTTTATTTTCCCTGTCCCTACCCTCTGAGGAGCACTAAAGAAAACAGAGTTTTGTATTTACACCACTTAAGCATAATAAATTAAAACTCTACAGAGAGGAACAGAGATCTTGTTCCCCTTTATTTCAATCAGCTCAATTCAGATACCTATCTTACCTAGAACAGAAAGAATAATTGTTCTCTAAATTACTAGGTTAAAATCAAATAGCTAGTAGTTTTGCAATATATAAAACAAATTAATGATATGAATATCAGTACAGCAATCAGCAAGTAATGACAACATATCTGAGTATTTTTTAAAAAATACAAGGAAGTTTGAAATGTACTTTTTTTTTAATTTTACATATTATTTTTGAAAATATATTTCTTAGGTTTCATCAAACACCAGAGTCTTTTAACACAGATATCACCTAACCTTTTGCAGCAACATACATCCTATAAAACATCTAATAAGAGTAAAGTTTCAAGGACTTACAGGCTGCTTTCTTTGTTGATGTGACTGGAGCTGACATCTTAACAAAACCTATACTTTGAAAGCATGAAGGCAAAAAGTTCCAAATTACTCTGGTCAAAACACAAAAATGCCATCCTCATTTCACACTGCAATCCTACCTACCTCCATCCCCATAGATGAATAGCTGAAAGCAGTGAGAACAGAGGAGAGAAACTATTTGCTTTGTATGAGAGTATTGATATAAACAGCAGTAGACTAATGTCACAAAGAAGATGCATTTAGTCTGAATTCTAGAAAAACATTTTGATTGAGAATAATCCAAAAGTGGATAAATTTGCCTGGTGAAATAATTAGAAATGAGTCCTTCCTAATCCAGATGTAGAAAGAATCCTCTGATTTTCTTTTTAATGTATAAACTTAGCATTTTATCTTGAGATTGCCCATGTTTTGTATTATAAAGATGAAAACATTTTTGTGACACAATTTTTTCCATTTAAAAGACAGAAAGCACTTACCTCATATTCAACCTTCTCACTTCACATCTGTTTACAATGCTTATATAATGCATCTTTTAATGTGCTTTAGCTCATAATTAATGAGAAAAAATTCTAAAATCTCAGAAATGCAAAAGTAATGTTCTAAAGGAATGTATTGATTTGATGGTACTTCTATGTTTACATGAATGATTCATAAATTTTACAGAAATAAAAAAATATTTGAACACATATGAATACACATAAATAACAACAGAGCAGATATAAACTGAGAATTTGGAACTATGCAAAAAATTGACAAAAAAAAACCTTTCATGTGTGATTGGCATCTTGAGAAACAGTTGCCATATTTTTATAGAAAGCAAAATGCAGACTTTTGATTTTACTTATACACAAAGAATAATGCACTCTTCTTCGTTTGGTATATATTGATGCATCATTTTAAATATTTATACAAAGAAAGCAAATCCTAAATATGTTTACTCTGAGTCTCTCTGTTTGACCTCTGACATAATACCATTTCTTGACTTAGAATCATTGACTCCAAAGGCATATATATTCATTTATAAAGTATGTCCTACTAACTTTAAATCATTTATCCTTAGAGAAAGCTTTCTAGATTCAGATTTACTTTAGAGTTGAAATTAAAATTTAAGCTTAGAAATGCATGTGCTATATAAATGTGAATTCCTTCCACCCCTAATTAATATGTTGGTTATTTTTCTTATTTATAGAAATGCAAGAACTATGATCATTGATGAGCTGTTTTAATTTAATGAACAGAACATTTATATTTATACCCATAACATTGAAGACAGAAAAATTTTAACCTTGATTTTAGAGAAAGCACTATTTTGAACATATTATCAGCTCTAGAACTTTAAATTATAAATACATGGTATTCCCAATACCAGTTAGTTATCACAAAGCCATAAAAGAGTGGTAAATACTCAGAACTAAATGTTTTTTATCCTTTGGAAACAATATGAATATTAGTGACGCCTGACAAAAATGGCCTTTGCTCTGTCTAACATTTAATCAAGTAGTTAATATTAAAACTGGAGACAGAAAAGATGTGTTGAAAGCAGTTACTTGTATATTGAGATTTGGAGAAAAACTACATGTGGTTTCCATTGTCCCATAGCCAACATTTTGGAATTTTTTACAGAATGATATATTTACATTTCTCAAAACTGAAAAAGTCTGCCTTCTTATTGAAGTTTACCATATGTCAAAACACTTCAAAAGCTAAATATTTTATATAAAGAGGGAGAAACTGACTAATCTATAATGTATATAAGATTAATCAAAGGAAATATAAGAATGTTGAAAGCAGTGTTCTAGTTGTCAGCTAATTAATACTTGAGTAATCCTTGATAAATCATAACCAATGTTTCAATTCATGTGACTATCAAATGTGTTCATTAGATTCTTATACAGTTTGTTAATTCAGTAACTTATGTGTGAAAGTTAATGAAATATCTGTTAACCAGTGCAAGGGTACTCAATACAGGATCTTCATATTTATTCAATTAACTGAACTCTTCAGTAAACACAATGACCTCAGGGCCTAATTCATAAAGAAATACAGTATTTGCATGGAATCTTCTTGAATTTGCTTGAAAAATTAATTACAAGGCAAACTTTTCTCTGTTTATGTACTTAGCAATTACCCCCAAGCCCTCGAAAGCAAATGTTATTAAGCACAACTCACCTACATCAATGAGATGACAGAAGCATCAAAAACTTCAATCTGTATCCAAAGGCTACATGAGTCGACTTTCTCTACATGCACAGACATTTTACTGTTCTGTAAGGCATGCTGTTGCAAGCATAATATCCATTTAACATATGGTAAAGACGGAGAACTGTAAAAGGCACCTAGGAAAAAAAAACACACACACACTCAGCTAATGACAAAGAGCAGGTAAGTGAATACTTCAAACCTGAAAACATATACCAATCAGCAAGTCTGAATAACATCTCTCCCAGGATATGAACAAAAATGACTAACACAGATTTTATTGCTTGCATCTTTTAAATCATTATAACTGAAAAGATTATATATAGATCTAATCCAACTGAACCTAGAGTCACAAAGTGTTACCACTAGAAGAATAATTATGTCAGATGCCTAACTAACAAGTATTTTATCAAGACTTGGCAAATAAAATTGAGAGGAAATTCTAAAAGGTGACAGAATCACTGGCAATAATAATGGAGACTTATAAAACACATTCCATGGTTGATAAAGTAGTTGACTTCTTGAAAGAACTGTAAAATTATCAAGGGAAGGGGAGCAGATGTTACACATTTGGACTTGGTAAAGCATTGATACACTGCTTCATGAAAAGTGACTTGAAAAATTAGTCCAAATTGGCTTGGATCTGATCAGTGTCACACAGATTGAAAACTGCTTGAAAATCAGTAAACAAAAGATCATAACAAATGGCTGTATATCCATTCAAAATAGAGATCAGCTACTGGAATTGGTGTTAAATCTGGTCTTAGTTAATGGTCCTATGAGTAGTTGTTTTTTTTTCAAATAAACAATTTTAATAGAATTTTCAAATGCTGCTGCTTTGAAAGACAATGCCTATTAAAAAAAAAAAAAAGAATTGAAAATAAGTTACAAAGAAAAAAGTTAAATACGCAGCAGATAATGTGAAATTTAGCTTGTAAAACTTCACTCCAGAAAATAAGACATGACTAAAAGAATGATACTGATTTTTTAACATAGATACCAGAGTTTAACTGATCCAAGTGCCTTGTCCTTCCAGGTAGTCACCCTGAGAAACACCGATCCAGCAATACTGTCACGGTTGAAAATGTTTTTAGGAATTCACCTTTGAAATCGCCGTAAGCAAATCAGTACCAGTAACTGTTAATGCCCTTTATGAGCCATATAAGAAAATGTGCTATCACAAAACAGCCACGCTTAACTTTTTTCTACGCTTCATCTGTAATAAAAATTTATATTCCCCAGCTTCCTCATCAGACTTAATGCCAAACAGCCTTTGGCTAGATCCAAAAATTAAAACCACCCTTAGAGAACTAAGATTTGTCTTCACGAAATATCTAAAAAGAATATACCGTTGATATATTTTTTCACAGGTTTATTCGTTCCACTAACACTTAACGAGAATCTGCTATATGTCTGTCCCTATTATTTGGCCCTAGAGAGGCTACAAGAACTAAGTAATAATCCTTGACCTCAAAGCACTCACATTCTGATTGGAAGAAACAATCACATAAATAATTACACTGCACTGTAATGAAGCTCTGGTAGATATATGCTCAAAATTCTATGACAGCGCAAAGGGGCTTGGGGAAAAGGCATTCCAGCATCAACAGAAGTTTGACAACAGTAAGACATTCAGGAACTGGCGGTAGCTCCAATGGGAGCACAGGGTAGGTGGTGGCAGCTGCAGAAGATGAAACAGGAAAAAATTCTGCAAAATTAGGTTAAACATCATATTGCAAGTCTGAACTTAATTCTTCAGGGAGTTTGGAGCTCCTGAAAAATAAGCCAAGGAGTCACATGATCTGATCTGTGATTTTAGGAAGATAATTAGGGGCAATGATACGAAGAATGGATTTGATGAGGGAGAGAGTAGACTCTTAGAGAGCCGCGGTTAAAAAGTTTTTGAATCCTGTTCTAATCAGGCTTTGGCCTCCACCCCCCACCCCCCACCCAAACTGCCTTATCAAGATCACCAATGACCTATATAATGATCAATTCTCAATGGTCAATTCTCAGTCCTCACTCCCTCTTCCTCGGTGAACTTTTTTCACTTGGCTTCCAGGACACTGTGCTCTCTTGATTTTCTTCCTATCTTGTTGGTACTTTCTTTTCAGTCTCCTTGAACAGATTTCTACTCTTCCCCCCAACCTCTTAATGATGGAGCACTCCATCCAGGGCACAGTCTTTGATTCTTTTCTCTCTAGACAGTTTTTAGAGATTACACTCAGGCTCATGGCTTTAAGTACCTTCTATATATACCTGGAAATAATCCAAGTGTCCAACAGTATGAGAATCATTGCATAGATTGTTCTGTACACTTAGTAGAATATTATACAGCAGTCAAAGGATTACAGTGACTTCAGCAACATGGGAAAATTTTAACAGATAAAAATGAAAAGTAAATATAGGATGATAAATGGAAACAAAATGTTTAGATTCGAATATATTTCAAGGATATCAGTAAAAGATTTACTTAAGCTATTAATGCAGAAGAAAGAAAAGAAATAAGAAAGGGAGGGAAGGCATAACTAAATTAAAGAAGGTAAACATTTTTCTTAATATACAGTATATAATTATTAGTACTAAGATATAATTTAGAAAAAAATTAGAGTATATTTGTCTCTTTAAGAAAGAAAATTTGTCTCTTTAAGAAAGAAAATCGGTGCACTTCCTAGATGCATACTCCCTGCCTCCCACGCTTCTCTCCTCGAAGATCTACAGACATTTCCAAGATGACACACCTCCCCTTGACCATGGTTATCTTCCTATCTCCCATATACTACCAGTGACAGGCCTTCAGTAGATGCTTAACTGTTTATTGAATAGTTTAAAGTTAATTTAATTAAGCTTCTGTCCTTAAGATTTAAAAGAATGTTTAAGGAATTATTTATGTTTATATTTTAAAAAGTTGTACCAGGTCGTGAGACACAAATATCTTCTGTGAAGCAAACAGAAGCATCCCGAACCATTCCTGGGATGATTTCTTACGAAGTAGCTGTTACAGCATATATTTGGACATCAGGGTTTAGTAAGAGTCTTCTCCTAGTTTAGCCCACTTACTAATTAATCTCCTTTTCTTTAGTCTTTCTCTACTTACAATTTGCCCTGCCTCCCATCATCATCCCATGCCAACCATACCTTTCCCTCCTTTTCAACCACCACTGCTTTCAACAATGCTGGACTCCAAGTAGAAATCAGAAAAGGATATTTTAGTATGTTAAAGCAGAAAGGGAAAAAAGAGTCCAAGGCACATAGTAGGTGTTTAATAAATATCTGTTAAGTGAATGAATAAATGAGTTATGTGCAGCTCGGCTTTTAGAATGTAATTTGAAAGAGGGGAGAAGGACTGGTAAGTTGGAAGAGGAGGGAAGTAGCTCAAGATAAAAACACGAGTGCATCTCACAGAGTGAGTAGAAAACTTCTTTTCCTAAGTAATGAAGAGCTGGTGAGGAGAGGGTCACAGGAATTGATACTGTTAGGAAGGAGTTTCTCCCTTATTCTGCAGTCTACATTTTGGTCAGTCAAAGAACATAACCAAGCTTTAAATATTCAGCTCACCTGCCTACTGATTATCTCATTCTGTACCCAATTAAAGTGAAATGAGATACCTGGGGATGGTGGAAAGGGTGGACGGTAGAGTAGGTGGAATAGGACTAAACCCCCCTCACTGCTCCACTAACCTCAGAAGGTATCATGGTGCCCAGCAATCTCTATCCCCACCTCGGGCAAGCCTCTGCTGAGCAGAGTTCACGGTGTGAAAGAGAATCACCTCTGTACCCAGATCCAATACTTTGTCGCTAATACAACTACAACATTCCAGAAATGAATCTTCCCCCTGCCTGTCAAGACCCATCTATTCTAATTCTTCACCCTGATCTTGGAAAACTACAAAAGGACCAATTATCCTCTGAGTTAGTCGGCAACTCATTTGTACTCAATGAGGAATTGCACACACAGTCACACAACTCCTCCAACAGCACAATGGTGCTGACTATTAACCTAGATCAATAGTCTCAACAGAAAAGGTCAAAGGTCCAATGGGCTCTGGGAAGCCCAGACCACATTACTCTCCACCTTGACCAACTTGACAGACAAGCTCAAATTGCTCAGGCTGTTTCCTTTCAGCGCATTAGCAAAGAACTTCAGAGCTTGAAACTAACAGTCCTTTTCTCTATATTAAATACTTTTTAAAAAGTAAATAATAATACACAGAAGATGACAAATAAATAAGAACGAGGATAATAAAAAAGGCAAGGATTTTCGATGCTGACTTACTTTTCATAAAGGAATATACATCGTCTTGCATATTTCCTCTGGAGGCTTCATTTTATAATAAAAGAGATTTGTGGGGGACTCTGCTGAATGACATATGGAGATATTTTTGTCAGAGTAAGAGCTTACTCTACAGTATAGAAAAGTAGCCCAGCCCTGAGTTTTGGGAGACTCTTGCCACTGAATAGAGGCCTGTTGGCATTAAAAATTACTCAGAAACTTGCTGTATTAGTTTCCTATTGTCTATAACACATTTCCACAAACTTAGTGGCTTAAAACACCACAAATTGATTATCTTACAGTTCTATAGCTTAGAAGTCTAACACAGGTTTCATTGGACTAAAAACAAGGTAGGGGCAGGCCTGTGTTCCTTCAGGAGGCCTTAGGGCAAATTCCTTTCCTTGCCTTTTCCAGCTTGTAGAGGCTGCCTGCATTCCTAGGCTCCTCCATATTCAAAGCCAGCTAGATTGCATTTCTTTGACTATTTTTCCTTAGTCACATCTCTCTCTGAGTCTCTTCTTTGGCCTTTCTCTTCCACTTTTACTGACCCTTTTAATTACACTGGGCCCACCCGAACAGTCCAGGATAATCTTCCTATTTTAACGTCAGCTGAAATGTCAGTTAGCAACATCAATTTCACAGTCCCCTTTGCCATATAACCTAACATATTCACAGGGATCAGGATGTGATTATTATTTCTTTTTTAAGATACTTTTTAATATATCGCTAACATACCACATTATACTAGTTTCAAGTGTACACCAGAGTTATTCAACATTTATATACCTAAAGAAGTGATCACCATTAAGTTCAGCAACCATCTGATACCACACAATGCTATCACAACACTCTATTTCCTATGCTGTACACTAGAATGTGGATATCTTTGAGGGGCCTTTATTCTGTCTATTGCACTTCCCCATTAATCCCAAGGCAAAACGGAGGACCAGCCTCTTTCCTACCAAACCTTCCTTTGATGGCTAGTTCCACCTAATTTCACCTGTCTATAAAGTTTTGGTCTAGACCTAACTCTGCTCCCCACCACCACCCACCCAAGGAGGGTCCTGGATCCTTTTACATGAGCACTGGGCAAGACTAAGTTTTAATGGAAACTATATAAGCCTTAAAAGAAACACAACTGCTGACAAGTGAGAATTTCAGTAAATAAATATATTGCCCACAAGACAGGTAATTATATTTTAAACCACTAATGCCAGTAAACGTAATACAAAACACAATGTAGTATGAGTACTAAAAATTTGGAAAGGTTGATGGACTTTTGAAATCATTTTTATGGGTAGTTTATTTTCTTCTTCCTTAGCACGGAAGCATAAAAAATGTATTCAATAAATAAGCAAACAGAAGGACAATCAATCTAATATCAAAGTGACTAGAGAGGTAATGCCAGGTCTCAATTTGTATGCTGACATTCCAGAATATAGAGGGCTGGAGGTCAGAGACTCTGGGTAACCTCTGCATTAAAAACTCCTTTGTGTTATCAGGGAGAAAGATAGAACCCTCTCTATTCTAATACAAAGGAAACGATTTAAAGTCATAGTCCCCCCACAACTCTATCTATAAAAAGTTTTATTCCAAACTCAGGCCACACAACACACACATACACACACACATACACACACACACACACTCAGTACTCATATTGAGGAATTAAAACAGAAATGCACACTATCTCCCGATGTTTTCCAAAAATGTTTCTAATCACAGACAGATAAATTCAAAATTCTCTCTATCTGACAGTAATTTAAAAGGCAAATAATGAAAATAGAGAAGTCCATTATTTGTGGAAACTCATTGTATACCAGGCATTTTGCACATCTATTTATTTGATCCTCACAACAACCTGCAAGATGTGTGTCAAGACATGACATAGCCTCTAGGATGCTAAGGATTACCTGAAATATTACATCTAGTTAATACATGGTATAGTTGAGATTTGAACTCAGGAGCACATGCCTCTAAAGATGAGTCACACCAGACATCACACTGACTCCCAAACACAGATGTGTAAAAAGTGTTCTGAACTCAATATTACATAAAATATGAAGCAAGTGTTAGTAATATAACTAAATGTAGGCACTGGAAAGGAGGACCTCTTCATTTTGTCTGTGATTAGACCTCAATTGTTCATGTTACAGGTCCTTACAATAGTAATTAAACATTCCTTCCTTTGTATTGTATGTATTTTCAAACTGCTGTGAACGATTGTTGGTCAGCAGCCTTTGCCTCTTTTGTCATTTTACTGCCAATGAAAACACAGATGGTCCTATGGAACACGAATTACGGCAACAACGTATGATTTAACTCTCACTTAAAGCTTGCTTCTTAACCTCTGGAATTGCTCCACCATTCCTGTATAAGGCTACCCATTTTCAAAGAAGGCTGTTTCCCAAAACAGGGCAAAAGGCCTCACATGTGTTGTATGGCCATTCAGATGCATACAACATGTCTGAATATCTTTACACAGGTGCATTTAGCACATGCTTCCTAACACTATCATATGTATTTATGAACTGTCTCCTCCTAGATGATAGTAAGCCTCTTGAGGGCAAATGCCATGCCTGATATCTCACCTTATTAGCTGTACATCACAGAGTAACAATACTATATGTCATGTATATATAGCACTGCGCAATCTATAAATCGCTCTTATAGATAATCCCCCTAACTACAGTGTGACATTTGCCACATCTTCCAGATGAGGCTCCAGAGTCTAAGCAATTAACTACAATCACAAAGTAGTAGGCAATGTTTTCTTCTTTCCCACACAGAAATATTCATACCTATCTTGCATTATTTTCTTCTGCTAAGGTTTTTGTTACAAGGTTAATGCCTGTTTGGCCTTTTTATTAAAGTAAATATATATTTATATAAATATTATATATTATATATATATATGGTTTATATATACAAGTGCAAGACATTGTCCTTAGGGCTTTACAAATATTAACTGATTTAATCCTCCCAACACTCCCATAAAACAGTACTATTTTTATCTCCATTTTACAGATTAAAAAGAAAACCAAGGCATAGAGAGATTAATTCATCCAAAATCACAGGGCCGGTAAATGCCAGCAGTGAGATTTGAATTTAGGAGGTCTGGCTCCAGAGCCTGTACCCTTAACTTATTTTGCACTGCCTGAATAAGAATCTACAAAGATTCTTGTTCAGGATATGTAAGCAATTGTTCAACAAGAGGGAAAAAACTGTGTTTATGCCTCCTTTTGTGATATATTTGATTGTATTCTAAAACCTTTCTTCATGCCGATAGAACTCCATGTAAGTACTATACTAAATTTTCCTGTACTGAAGGCATATGCGATGGTTACCTTGACTGACACATAAAATACCCAAAACAAAATACACTAAGACTTGAGGATTTTTTGTTTCATGAATTAGAGACATAAAAGGATTGCCAAGGCATGAGAAGTGTTATAAGCTCACATCTGTCTTTCTTGGAGATTTTCATATTTCTTATATAAGATGTTCCCTGTCTTAACTATTTCAGTGTTCGCTCTATATTGGAGCTTGAAAATTATCTAATCCTTTTTAATTTTTAATTTTCAACTACTTTTTCTTCACACATAGGCCAAGCACTTGCTTTCAATATGATGTTTAACATTTTGTATGTTTTTATTTCAGTTGTCTTGAAAACATGCAAGTAAACATGCAAACATATTGTAAGAGTTTAAAATTCGGCGTGTGTATAAATATATCAACAGGAGTTATGAATTATGTATTTCCAAGTCTATATAAATTAGATTTTGAAGAACAAGCATCACAGTACTCAGGCAGATCATAATAAGAAATTTCATGTAAAATGTAAAAACTATCTTGAATAAATTATCCATAAGTTAACATTCTCATTAAAATGACATATTTATTATTTCTGGGTTTCGGACAGTTCTTTAATGCACTTCAACTAACTGTTCTAATGGCACATTAAGAAACCATTTCAGTCACCCCCCATTGGAATTAGCAGACTTTATTTATATTTGAGCTAAAATAATTTAAAATAATATAACACAAAACATTGACCTAAAATAATTTAAAATAATGTAACACAAAACAATCACCCATTTCCCAATATAGAATACCATTTTCTTCCCAGAAACATTTAATTAAACAGGATATAAATTTAGTAATTATTTTTGCACAGAATGACTTTAAAATTAATAGCCAACTGTTAGGACTGTTTAAAAATTGGGAGACTGACAATCAAAACAATCTTAAATGCTTTGTTTATGTGATGAAAAGGAGTGATCCTTTAATTCCCTCACACACATTAAACTGATTTTACAGACTTTTCTGTACTGGTGTTTAACATAGTCAAGTGCTTGAGGTTACATAAAATAAACAATCTTGAGATCTTATTGCAAATGTTTGCAATTTATGATGTAAACTGATTTGTGAAAAAATAACAGGATCCCATGTCACTGAAGCCAAAAAGGCATTTTTTAGAAATCAAAATAGTTCAGAAATTTGAGCATTGCATTATACTAAAGTATTACCATCTGAGTATCTAAAAAAGTTATAAATCTGGGGGGAAACTCAAAAAGATATTTATCAGTTCAGCTTCAAGCAAAGGCCTCTGATCTCACCGGGCCTCTTGTATCATAGGGTGCTTAACACTGATAATGTCTTGAATAATATCTTTTAGCGCAGTTTCCCCCAATCATGAGTTTTGCAGCTCCCGAAAGCTTTGCACACCCGGAAAGATTTTGGAGGGAAAGGGGGACGGAGGAGGCAAACTTTTAATTAATTATGTATTACGATGATTGAGTTTCGACCCAAAGAACACACGTATGTTGAGGCTTATTTGAATTTGAAGTGAAAACCCTGGGGACCCCTTTCTCGGGTGGCTCTGGAAACTCGGGCTTTGGAACACGAAGGAAGCTCGTCGACTGCGAGCCCCGCCGGCCCGAGAGTTAGGGCCGTGGCGCTCCAGAAAAGTTGGACCCGAGGGACCCGGCCAGAAAAGTCAGCCCTGGTCCTCGCTGAGGCTCCGCGGAGCGGACGCGGGGGGAGGCGCGGACGCCCCCGGCGCCTCGCACTCGCGCCTACCACGGGCTCACGGTGCAAGTTGGGCGGGCGGGGCCGAGAAACTTTGGCCTTTGTCGTGCGGGGACCCCGACTGCTCCCGCCGGGGCCGCCCCCCGCGGGTCCCCGCACCCAGCCCACCTGGGTTCTGCAGCCCGGGCCGACCCAGGCCGACCCAGGCCACGCTGCCGCGCGCCCTTCTCGGTACCAGGGCTCCCAACCCGCCGGGGTCCGGACGCACCGCCCCCTGTGACCTCAGGCGTCACCCGACCACAGCGTTGGGGACCGGCTGCGCCCATCGCTGGGCCCGAGTAGGACCCGCCAACTCCTCGGACGCACCCAAGTCCTCCCTTGACCTTTGACCCCCTCGAGTTGCCCCGGGAAACGTCCAAACCCGCGTCGGGGGCTGGAGGAGGGTTGAGACTTGGAGCCTGCTGGGTCGGACCTCGGGACCCGGCGCCCACAGGAACTCGCCCCAGGCCACGCGGCCGAGGCCCGAGGCTCTGCGCGGCCGCTTCAAAGCGCACCCCGCCCCAGGCAGATGTTTATTAAGAAAACTAGGGAAGCTCGTCAACTGGGAGACCCTCAAAGCCTGAGCGCTGCCTACATCCCGAGTCCTGGTCCATGATCTTGGAAAGCTAAAGATAAATCAAAACGAATCACCCGCGTAGACGCCGAGGAATAGCTCAATCCGGGTGGGGGTGGCCGAGCGCGGGTGGGGGAAGCACGACTGGAGCACGCGGGGCTTTGTGTGGGCTGGGGGGTTTCCTCCACGCGTCCTCCGACCCAAAGGCGGCCCCAAGGGACACTCCGGACACCGTCAATTTTCTCTGGGGTGGGGAGTGCCCTCCATTTAGAGCCCGCGCGGGAAGAAAAGTTCCTGACCCGGGCCTTGCCGGGGCCGAGCCTTCCCGGTCTCTACGTACCCCCAAACAGGCAGCTTTACAAGTGGGATTTCTTCTGGGAGAGGGGGCCAAGAGGAGGAGGGGTGGAAGGACTCTTCGGTGTTCTGAAGACGGCCAAGACCCGGCTTGTCCTAAACATGGTCCTGGCTTCTGCCTTTTCCTAAATTTAACCAAAGCAGCAGCCGCGGGCCAAGAGCTAAACTGGAGTGGGAGGTTAGGGGATCCGCCCTTCCGAGGCCTCCGCCCCATTCTGCGGCTCTCGCCCTAATCTCAAAACATCATCGCCTGCCCAACCCCGGGGAGGGTCGGCGACCTGGGACCGCTTGTCTATTATGCCACTATTAACCCGGGTGGATTTCGCGCATTGCGATCCCGATTTCCTTCCTCCCCAAAGTGCCCCCCAAATAAACTTCACGGGTGAAAGCGCAGCAAAATGAAGAACGAGAGTTCACCTTGGAGAAGGGGTTATTCTGTTCTGCTATTTTACATATTATCTGTTCCTTTATTGACTTGATGTAAAATCCATCCGGTTTTTATGCGTGGTGGATAAAATGAGGGGTGGATGGGGTTCATTCAGCGCTATTGAGAGTCATAGAGCCATCATTCTCATGACCCCTTGAATGCGGCATCGTAGGAGCAGAGGCAAGCGCTTTCTAAGTTGGTATAATCGAGAGCTAGATATTCATTTATCAAAAAGCAAGATGGAATGACTATCCCAGATAGTTTAATAGTAACGAGAACAGAGATGACGCGAACCCCATCAAATGAAACAATACTATTTTCATTCAGTTGATCGCAAAGTGTCTTCAATTAATACTTGGCACTTATTTAAAAGTTTTAACAGACGAAACCGAAACATTTGTAACGACAATGTCATGAAATAACAGCATCTTCTTCTGTTTAAAATAACTTAATACACTAGAAAAAAATATGGAAAATATAAATAATTTGTTTTCATGGAGAACAAATAGTTACAAAGCTCAACTGCGTACCAAAGTTCAGTTAAAAGAGCTTTTCCTCTTTCTTGTAAATTATAAGGAAAACAAAAACTAAGGAGGCTTTCTAGAGAACTGGGATTTGGATTGCTTATTCCAGGGTACCCCAGTTTAAACAGGTACATGAATTGAAACAAACAAAAATTACTTGAATATACATCTTTGTGAGATAAAATGCAAATGTTGAAAGTCAACCATCAGTTCACACATTATAGCCAAAATAAACTTTGTTCGTGTGTATCAACATATTTTACACAAACCTAGTGCCTGTATCTAGCTGGGTGTTAAGGTGAATGTGACAGAATAGAGAGGGGGAAATAAAGCATGGTCCTCAAACAGGACTTCAGGTAATCAGCAAGAGGGCATACAAGAAAGGGGGAGGGGAGGGGGCTATCACTGAGCGCCTACTACGTGTCAGGCACCTTGTGAGGCGCTGTACCTTCATTATTTCATTTGGTCTTCTTTTCTTTTTCCTTTCCCCACATTTTCTGCCCGCTTCCGTTTTCTTAGGACAGAGTGTAAAATTTTTCCCTTCGACCTTTTTCTTTTGTCCCTCAAGATCAAAGACCGGGCAAAAATAGATAGAGATATATCAATTTCCAGACGCTTTTGGCATTGTTTTTCATACTGAAGATGAAAATGAAGTTAAGTGCACGTGAATAAAGTGGGGCGGGGGGAAGACACCATCAATGGAATACAAGTAACATGCAAGCCGGAATTTACGGTCAGCAGTCTGGACAGTTCTACCATAATTTCTCAGAGAAATCACTGTCTGCGGTATCATTTTTTGTGTTATCATTTTTCTCTCCTCGTTTTCACACTGTCTTCCCTCTTCTTGCTCTTCCATTCGTGGTGGTTTTTAACTCAAAGCATCTGATTCAACGTAAAAGGAGGCCCGCCTCTCTTATCAAATTTCTCGTATTAAAGTGAACTTCGCAGAAAAAAGGTCAGTTTCAAAACCTGTGAACTTCCCAGCTGCGTACTTTCTTCATCTTAATTCTTTAAATAAGTATACCTCTTCCTTCTGTTTTGCCTTCTTAGCCCATTGGGAAGAAAAAACATACGCTTTAAGTTGGTAACTCCCCAACCCCGCCTCCCCCCATTCTCTCGAGATTCGTCCAGGTTATTTTTCCATATTTTAAATGTATAAAATATTTTAACATTTTTAATCTTCTTGTTCCTTAGTTCTCTCTCCGATTTCAGTTTCTGCCAACTCGCATTAAGAAATAAGTCCCCCTTCTCTTTTTCTGTTTTTCTTTTCCTTTTTCTTTCTTTTTTTTTTTTTTTTTTTTTTGCTCATTTTTAATTAACGAGATTTTTATTTCTGCGCCAGTCCATCACTGCAGCTTTGCCATGAGCACACTCCGCCGCCTCTGCACTTCCTTGTCCAATTTCTCTCCAGACTTCCCCCAAACCTGCCCCTACAGAGCTGAATTCTAGGCCCTTAGGTCGGTGAATGGTCAGGAGCCACCGAGTTGTTGCGCTTTGTGGGATCCCGGGTCCCGCGCACAGTCCCGCCCTCCGCGTTGGAGATGCAGAAGCAGGCAAGGGGAGATCAGCTGAGCGGAAAGAGGCTCGGCTCCGGAGGTCCGGACGGAGTAACAGAGAAAAAACGGGGCGCGGAGGGGGGCGTGGGCTGCGCTCGGCGCTGGAGGCGCAAGGTAGGCGCTGGCGCTGGCGTCACAGACCCAGGGCGGCCGCGTGCTTTTTGGCTTTCAGTCTCAGATCCGCGATGCTGGAGTTCTTGCTGGTGGTCTTCGCAGCGGCAGCGGCAGCCACGACGGAAGCGGCAGAGGCAGAGTCCGCGGCCAGCGTGGCCAGCGGCAGTCCGAAGGGCGGCGCCGGGAACATCATGTAGGGCGCGTGCGCGGCCAGGTGCGGGTGCAGGTGGTGGTGCGCGTGCGCGACGGCGCTGTCCAGCTGCAGCTGCGCCTGAACCTGAAAGGACAAGGGCGTCACGTTGCAATGACTATCCTAGGGTGACAACAGAATAGAAACAGAACATTAACGGCGTCCACCTTGGCTCAGGAGAAGGCTGGGGCGGGGGACGGGAAAGGGGAAGTTGGCTGACCTTTTCAGTCTGTTACAGAATCTGGGGCACCACAGGGACACCCCAGTGCCCCCTGAGTCTCTGCAACTCGCTCTGTGTGACTTAACTCCCTGGGCCCGGGGGACATGAGACTGCAGGAATGTGGCCGCCCCCTCGGGAGCTGCGTCCATCCAAGGAGACAGTGCTATTATGCTAAAACATCGCCCTCCTCAAAATAACAATGGTGTGTTGGGGTGTGTTGGAAAGATGAGGAGAGGGCCATTACCCTCCTCTCTTGATGTTGTCATACACCTCTTACCTCGCTACTAAAGCACTAAAGTACCAACAAGCAAACTATGAGACCTTGTAAGTCACTTAGGAAACTTACTGCATCTTCATCACAATTAGCACAATTGTTAGTACTCCAAGCTTTACTGCTATAAGAATTACCTGGGGATCTTGTTTAAATGGAGATTCTGATTCAGAAGGTCTAGGCTGGGGACTGATATTCTGAATTTCTAACACTCTTCCAAGGTGCTGCTGATGCTGCAGACCTACAGATCACCTTCTGAGTAGTAAGAGTCTCCTTTTAAGGCCACCCCCTCTCTTTCTCCAGTCATTTCTTTTCTGGCTTCAAAAGCCTAGCATCAAGATACCAGAGTCCTGTGGTGCCAAGAAAGCTAAGATCTCCCTAACACTAACCCTCAACACATGGGTGCACCCACGTGTCTCCCCAGTCCAAGGCATTGACAACTGAAAGCTAATTCATGACTTCACAGTCCTACCAGGCAGGGATCCTGGCTGAGGATGAGGTAGGTCAGGCACTGGATGGGAAACAATTGTGCCCTTAGGCATGGAGAGTGGGGAGTTCAGAGCACTAGGATTTCCTAGGATTAAATCAGTGCTGCAGGCTGTCCTTTTAAAATGTAGTCTTAAAGGTTTCTTTATGGCTAAGAAAGGTTTGCAGAGGCAGGGCATCCCTGGGAAGACCAAGGAAAGGCTTCCCTCTCTACTAGAGATGAAGCTTTGTTTGCAGAGACAGCTTTAAAAAATCAAGTCTGAGTTGGGAGTACTTTTGTTTATTTCTTTTTCTTCTGTCAGAAATAGTTAATGTGACTAAGAGGTAGAAAATACCTAGAAAATATTTAGAGAGTTGCCTGAGAAACACCAGAAGACTAACCTCTGTATTGCATCTGACAAAATCTTAATCAAAAAGCCTTTTCTTCCTCTCCTCAAGCTCAATCTTTAGTGCATTTTTAAAGGACTGGTTGCTGCCCTCAAGCTTCTGTGGGTTTCCCATGAGAACAGAAAAACTAGACATGTAGACCCTTGATACTCTATAGGTTTTTAAAGGGGAGTGGGTCTACTATATCATCTCAAAATTGATTCTCCAACGGAACTGACACCAACATTGGGGCTCAGAGAAAGAGGGGCTGTTCAACAGTTCAAGCAAATGACTAGGTCTTATTACAGTTAATAACAAGTTGAAACTGGGCTGTACTTGCCTGCTGAAATGGCATCCTTAAAGCACCTACGTTGACATAGGGTGCAACTCTACAAGCTTCAAACTGGCTGGCAGCCCCTATGAGAACACCTGCAAAAAATGAGGAACAAAACCCAATAATGTGAGGTTAATATTTCCAGCATTGTTTCCCAGGGTTCCAAATGGTACCAAGATAGAATTAATTCCTTGGGAAATGGACTGTCATCTTCCTAAGCTGCTACCATAATTGAAATAAATGTTATTTACTCCTGAACTTTAGGACTCTTATTCTGTCTTCAGAACAGATTTTTTAAATAAAGACCATGGTTATCTTTAAGAAGATTTTTCTGTCTTTGTAATAACAATATTCCTCATTCTCTTTTACTTAGAATACCAAATGATTTGTCTGAGAAGCATACCTTTATGGAGTTGATTTTCTTGTTTTCTACATTTAGCTCTTCGATTTTGGAACCAAACCTACAAATTAGAGGGAAAAAATAAAACCTAGATGTTATAACTCAAAATTTTTTAAATTACCAAAGTATGATTTTTATAAAAGGTAGTGTTTTACCCATGGATTGGGAGAATTAGCAATTTTTTAAATACATAGAACAATCTCAATTTCCAAAGTTAAAAATGTAAATGAATTACAAAAATAGATTTCATAGACTTTTGCAAGATAAATTGTTTTCTCATAATTTACTATTAGTCCTGGTTTCATCTTTCCACATTACAGAGTTCCCAAGGCCTAAAACTCTCTCCCTGATACTTGATACCAAAGTGATAATGGGTTTCGATGTTTGCCCAGTGAGACCTGAGAAAAATGTGCTCATTAATAGTCTGTAATATTAATTAGCTTCATCTTCAAGAAAAACCAAACACCAAAGCAAATAGTGATTTTTTTTTTTCCTGAAGGCGGGAGGAGGGAAATAAGAGTGGGGGAAGAGGTAATTAGTGTCATAAAAGCCTCACTACAAAGAAGTTTAGAATTTCTCTGTTCCTCTGTGCAGCAGAGTGTAACACAGTAACAGAATAATTGTGCTATTATCATGATAATCTAATTTGCTTCTATAGAAAAAGCCATGCTCAAAGTTAGATAGTAGATAAGCATCCAGAAAAGAGCTCAAAAAATTACTTTTAAGTATGAAAAAATAAAGACCAGCAGTAAAGTTCACTTCTTATGAGAAAAAAAAAAAAACATTCTGCAAAAGGGAAGTGGGGTATGAATTAAGTAATTCCTGGATAGTATTTTCTCCTAGATATTACCTTCTTAAATAAACTTGCCAACTTTTAGAGACAATATGAGATTTTTTTAAATTCAAATAAAACTCGCTTTTATACTCTAATAATACATTATGTTCCAATAATACAGCATATTGACTGATTCACAAATTCATGTTTAAAAAAACATGAAAGTAAAATATTGCTTCTGAGCTTTGTCTTGTTTTTAAGAGTAAATGTCAGAGTCAATGTAAATCTTCAGAAATTCCCCTGGCATTTGGTGTAATAGAAAGGTAGATTTCATGCCAGGGTGGCATCCATTGTGCAACTCACATGGCCTGAGGCTTCTTGCCTCTTTTTCCCCTAGTAGAGTTGGAACTGAGATACTAATGCTCATAACTGTAATAATTATCATCATGTTTTTAAGGGGTTGCTGAGCCTCTAGAGATCTCAGTACACAGAGCAAAGCAGGAGAGGCTTAAAAAGGAAGGCTCTGCTGTTGATGCTGTGATGACCAAGGCAGCCTATTATTACTTTTCCCCTTCAACTTGACTGCTCTGTTTTTGTCCTGATCCTATTACAAGATGCGGGGAAGCCCCATAAGAATTGCATAGTTTGCTGCAGATGGTGGTCTCTGCGTCCAGAGACCCAGGGAGTATCTGTTACAGTGATACTTTGTAACAGCTGCAGATGTTCAGGCCTAAAACTGCTCCATGTGTTCAAACAAATAATGACCATCATTTTCTCCTATCTTATTATTTAAGTGGAAATACAATCTGAAACATTTAAATTTGTTCTCCAAAAATCTAGGATATGTACGCATGTATGTATATAATTTTTCACCTTAACTGCTCCTCCAAAGCTTACTTTTACATTCACCCGCACAACCAGTAAAGAAAATCTACTCCAATCCTAACTTCGTCGGGTATGACACTTGCTGGGGGTGGCACTTTGGAAATGCCAATATTAAGATCTGTGGGTTGTTTTAAAATCAGGTTTCTGTAGGTTCAGGTTCACTGCCTTGGTTAAGTGAAGGAACAAAGAGTGACCAAAATGCATTTATTTCTCCACTGTTTCACACACAGTTTGAGATCAACCGCTAATGGCAGACTGTAAATTTCTGCATTTAACAGTTGCTAATTTTCTTTATAGTCCGTACATCTATAAACTTAATTGGCATATCCGCTTGGCAAACCTAGACCCCCGAGCAGATCCTCAAGGAAACCCAACTCCAGTGAACAAAATATTCGTTGTAACTTTTAAGGCATCCAGAAGATAAAACGTTTTCTGTGGGATTTTTTTTTTAAGGCTTATAAAAGTAGGCCCATTAGGATTAAACCACATTAAAGGCACCGTGAGGCGAGGGGGGTGTGGTTTATAGAAACTCTGGGAGCAAGCCCAGCACAGCTTTCTTCTGCTGGGAACATATGTTGGGATGGGAAAAAGGGAAGGGGGGCGGGTTATAAGACTAAGGTCTGCTTTGGAAAATAAGACCTCTTGTAAAGACATCCCTTCCCTTCTCACCTCACTCCAGGCACTTGAACCCGTACCCTTGGTGTGTGTCCCCTAGTCCTTCTTTCCAACCTCAGGCATGCTCCTCCCTCCCTGGGTCCAGCCTCGACCTCCTTACAGCCCGGTTACCTGCACTCGGGCCTCGGACAGCCCCAGACGTTGGCTCAGTTCTTCACGCATAAAGGCGTCCGGATAGTGGGTCTCGTCAAAAAGCCTCTCCAGCTCGTTGAGTTGTTCCAGAGTGAAATTGGTCCGACTTCGCCTCTGCTTGATTTTGGTCTGGCCTTCGTCCTCCATCCCTTTCGCATCCTCTTTACGATCCTTCAGCTCCGGGGACACTAGAGTGGGCACCACGAACAGGGCCACACGTATGTCCACGCATGCACACAGCAACACACACACACACACACACACACACACACACACACACACACACACACACAGATTAAAAAAACAACACAGTAAATCCCATTACCAGATTTGTCTCAAGAAGGATGGAGGATCCTGCCCCCTCCCGGAGTTTCTCTCCAGTCCTTCGCCCTGCCGGGAGGAAGAGGATCCTGCAGGCGCCCCAAGATCAACTCTGGATGGCCGCCCGCGGGCAAGATGTGCTATTCACCCACCCATCTCCTCCTCAACTGTGGCCTCAAGTCACCTCCTCGCTATCCACCCCACGGTCCCCTGCCCTCCCCCGAGAACACCAAATCCATTCCACTCACCCTGTCGTGCACTCACTCTCTTTCACGCACAAACAGAAATCAAAAGCGCCGCGCCCCGCTGGTCACTGAACGCGGGCTCGGCAGCAGGGTGCGGCGAGGCCACGCACGGGCCTTGCACACCCGCGGTTCTCAGAGCGCTGGGCACTTCTCAGGCCGGCTCTGGCTGCGGATGGCTCTCTGTCTCTCTCAAACTTGCTGGTCAAATTTGGCAACAATTGGGCGGAAGGGTCGCAGCAGGAGAACAAGACCCGTGTGCTGCGCGGTGCTGGGAGCCGCAGCCGCAGGCACTGGGTGCTGACCCAGGGCTGGCGCCGAACCTCGCGGACAACCCACGGGCCACCAGGCAGTCCCCGTTCCCCCTGCCGGACCCGGGTCGCTTGGGCAGAGGCAGCCACGCCATATTGGCGGCCTGGAGGGCTCGCCGCCCACGCCGGGCCAGAAGGCAAGAGGCGGAAAACCAGCCCCCTGTGGCCCTCGGAACAGACCGTTGCCTCTGCCCATTCCTTTCTCCCCATTGGAAAGGCCGACTGGACCATAAATGCTTAAACCCACAGAGATCAACAGGTTCAAGCGGAACATTCGCGATCCTCGGTTTCTATTGGTTACTCAAAGCCTTTTCATGCATCCACCAGCTCGGATGTTTAATAAAATATGCATTTTTCTACTCTGGGTTTGCACACATCCGTTGCTACTTTGCTGTGTTTCCTTCTCTCTTTAAAAACAGGAGCCCTGTAAGTGTGAGCTATGGATATATATATATCCCAAGGGCTATATATATATTTGGGCTAAGGGACAGTGATCAATGGAGCCCCCGGATCAACATAAACTGCCCTCTGGAACCTTCGTCCTCTGCGCTTTGAGTCAGAGACTTGTATTTTTAAGGTGTCAAAGCTGAGTTTGGATAGTCGAGGCTGTTCACAGTTTTTCCTAGCCCAAGTTCCCGATCAGCATGAGTGTTAAAAATCATTACTGGAAGAGGTGACCTTCAGAGAAATTAGTACTTGCCTTGAGCTTGGAAATCAACAATCCCAGAATTGTGCCTACCCGGGGTTCAGACTCTAACCTCGCCTTGTGCGTTGGTTTACCCAAGGCCCGGAACTGCTGCTTCATGCCCGGGAGGCTGCACTGAGCCGTTAGACAATTATGCCAACACTTTTAAATTTAGGAGGACCTGGTACCCGGTGAGGGAAAGAAGAGGCTCTAGATCTCAGACCAGCCTGGCATTCTTACTATGGTGATCTTAAGCGTTGCAGGCATTTCTAATTCTCAGAGTTCGTTTTGTGGACATGGAAGGAAGTGGATAACATTATGGCAAATATTCGGAGCCAAGGTACTAGGAAAAATACTGACAGTAATGAAATTTAAATAAGAAAACACACTCTCCAGATTCTGCCAAAGGAAGTGGTGAAAAGACTTTGTCTAGTTTGTGTCAGTAACAATGGATACCTCTCAAACTTTTGGGGTTTCAAAGAGAAAGACGTCCATATTTCCAGTTGATTAATAGACTTAATATAATCTTCATTTCGCTCCCCAAATGTCCACTTATTGGCCTAAACAGGAACAGACCGTGTTATAAACAACTTAATTGCTTGCTTAAATATGTGATTCTACGCATGTCACATATTTTCTTAATTGGAAAAATATGGCAGCACACCAGTTACTGCAGGGACCAAGTGCCAAATTAATTTTATTGTTAAACTCCTTTGAATTGGTACAGGTCACTCCACCATTTAGATAAAGCTGTTTACTAACACTTTGTTGGCACCAAAGGATTTTCCCCACACCAAACCAGAGTAGTGGATGATGAGAAGCAGTAACGGATCGTGTAAATATTGAAAAACAAACCAAAAAAAAAAAAAAAAAACTCACCAAAAAGGAGCCTAACGCGTCTCCCAAGAGAAACAGCATAGCCTGGACCTCAGCCTGCCTTGGCCTCATTCTACCTTCATAGCTCAAACAGAATGGGAAATTTTGGTCCCCAAGATTCAGGGATCCAGGGTCTTCGCAGAGTTTGAGTGGTTCTCAGCGGCGGCCCAAACGTGCGGATGACCCGAGGGAGGACTCAATCGTTCTCCCTCTCCCAATCTTTCTCTGTCTGTCTCCCTCCTTTCCCTCTCACTCTCTTTCTCGGGCCTACGAAAGCAGTCCTCGCAAACTCGAAGCTGGATGCTAACCATAATCTCGCCGCCTGGCCCAGCTGCTGCCAGCACTCCCGCCCGCACTGGGCCCCGCGAACTTCCCCATCCGCCCGCGGGCCGTCTGGACTGCGGCCCCATCCTCCGGCTGGTGAAAATGCGATTCAGTGGAATGGGACCAGCGAGAGCATCGGAGAAGGGCGCGCGCAAACCCCACACGCCACCCTCCCCACACATACACTTGGACCCCACCCACGACCGTGCACACCACCGGACCCCCACCCCTCTATCATCACTCTAGCTTCCAAACTGAGATACAAGGGCCCTCTCCGCAGCCCGCCCCCCAACCCTCTGGGCCTTGGGGTCCTCTCCCGCTTAGGAGGAGACAAGAAGGCGGGAAGGGGAACCGCTGCCGGGGGTCAGGCCGTTACCCTCGGTGAGCCGCGGGCTGCCCGGCTCCCTGCTTCTCTCGGCGGCGCCCATGTCCAGCTCCCGGACGGGAGAGCGCCCTCCTCCAGCTCCTCCGCCTGCTCCTGCTCCTCCTCCCGCACCTCCTCCGCCGCCTCCGCCTCCGCCTCCTCCGCCGCCGCCTCCGCCGGCCGCCCGGACTGCCGGGCTGCTGCGGTCGTCGCGGCCCGGTTCCGCGCAGCCGGTCGGCTCCTTAGCCCCGCGCAGCGGCCCGCTCTCGAGCACCTCCCGGTAGGTGATCGCTTCCTTCTTCTCCTTCACTTTCTGGTCAAAAGACTTGGAGACGAATGCTGTAAGTTCTTCCATCGCCGCCGATGCCCGTCAGCCCCGCACTCAACCTCTCCCAGCCGAGCCCCGCTCTTTTTTTCCTTCTTCTTTTTTTACTGCTCCAACCCCCCCAATGATAACACATCAATGGGGCAGGGGGTGGGGGAGGAGAGGGAGGAGGAGGAAGAAGAGAAGAAGAGAAAGAAGTAGAAGGAGGAAAAGAAGTAAGAAGAAGAGGAGGAGGAGAAGGAGAAGGAGGAGAAGGAGGAGGAGGAGGAGGAGGAGGAAGAAGGGGGAAGGGGCGGGGGCCGGCGGAGGGAAATGGGAACTGATGCTTCCCCACCGGAGCGCGCTTGTTCGATGTTAAGATCTTTGACAATTCTTCCTGCGGAGAGTTCAGATCTGATAGCAACGCTGCGCTTGAAGTCTCACTATTTATACTTCGCAAAGGCGGCCCCTTGTTCTGAGTAAATTACCTCCCTTCGCAACTCCGAGTGAGCCCCTTCCCGGGAAGCACCCGCGCCACTACCTGGGGGTGGGGGAGTGGGGGTTACGGGGGCGGGGGAAGAGAGAGGGAGAGGGAGAGAAAGGGAAGGATGAGAGGGAGAGGGAGAGAGAGAGGGAGAGAGAGACGGGGGGGGGAGAGAGAGAGAGAGAGAGAGAGAGAGAGAGAGAGAGAGAGAGAGAGATTGAGATTGATTACGGCTGGAGTCCAAGCAGGCTAGGGCTGGAGTGGGAGGACAGCGAAGAGGGACGGGAGGGGGCGGGAAGCGGAGGCAGGTCCCAGGCTGTCCGGGTTTTCAGATAGCCTCGGCCGCCTGCGCTCGTGGCCATTAATCCAGGATTGACAAGAATCCCTAATTAATTTAATTAGGCGTGCGTTATGCGTTGGTGTCAAGACTTAGTTAAACACTGGGGAGCTGGACCTACTCCGCCAGGGCGTGGCCAAGAGGAAACTGACAAGTGCGCGCGGCTCCTGGAGTCAGTCCCGTATCCCGACTCGGCGTCAGACCCTACATCCTCGGCTCGCGTCAGGGCGCGGAGCAACCGCTCGGCTTCGCATTGCTGCCCGGGCATCCCTGTCCTGAGTCAGGCGCCCCGCACCCCAGTTCCGTATCCCGACCCGGTATTCCAGTTCTTCTCCCCCGTTCCCCATCTCCCACTCCGTGTACACCTCTCAGCTCGGCATCCTGGCCTCACAACCTTGCCCAGAGGCAGGATCCTCTAGTGCTCCTTTTAGAGGCTTCCCGGCCCGCCGCCCAGAGCTGAGCCAGGGTCTTCACCAACCTTTCCGCCTTGGGGAGTTTGTGATTTACCCCACTATTCGCGTCCTGGAACTCTGGCAGAATCCTGTACGGACAACCCCGCTCAAAGAGACCGGTCGATTTAACGCATTTCTCGAGCAGCTGTTCCCTGACAGATTCCATTTTAAAGTGTTTCCTTAGCTCCAGGTCAAAGATAGTTAAACTTTGTCCCTTTTCGAGATCTCGGGACCCTCACTCCATCTCCCTTGTAACTAACTCCCTGTGTGCGGACTCCTCCCAAAATGATCTACAGGACCTCTTCTTTATCATCCTGGGAAATATTCTCTTTGATTTTCTGACTTTGAAAAGCAAGAGATTATTCCTCTTTGACTTTGAAAACAAATCGACATTAAGTTTTGCCCCATCTAATTTTATTTATTGTGGACTATTCGAAAAGAGATGCTCACTGGGAGAAAGATTTCTCTCTCCCCCCATAGACTATTTTAATTCAAACAGTTATATGGAAGAAATGTCTACATTCTCGAGTCATTTGTCTGTATTGTGCAGGACAAAGCTTTCGGTGATAAGTGTGGCCACATGTGTATCTCACATAAGAACATTTATATACAAAAAGTTATATTTATTTGTGTGTGTAAACAATTATACCTCTTCAAGTGTAGTTTTGAGGACATTTTCGAGTAGTCTGAATGTTAATGAGGGCTTTCTGATGTTAAAGGTAACTTGTTCATTTTCTTGGCTCTAATACTCTTAGTAATAATAAAAGCAGTTACAGAACTTTGATATGTATATCTTCCACCTATTGGTTAAGGCATCAACACAAAGTTGAGAGATAATTTGAATTCATCAAACAACCTGAAACATTTATAAAAAGAACACAACATTTATAAAAAGAATACTAGAAATATTCTAGTATTTCTAGAATATATGTAAATAGAGGCTACAGATAACTTTGTCATATACTACTCAGATTAAAAGATTCACATTTGGCGAATTTAAGGTGGAAATTATACTTTTTAGAAATATTACTTTGCCTATTTTCTCTTGAATTCTGAAGTTATCTTTTGTTCTTCTTAAAATACTTCATTTACTGATACTTTCAGAAGAAATAATTAGTATCTTTACATTTTCAGTTGCAATAGCTTTTAGGCATTAATGGATTATATGAGTGCTTGCTTATATTTTATTATACTACAAAAGAGACGCATGTACTCACACTGTCCAAAGTTATATGAATTTAGAAACACGTTTTACATTTAATCTGTGTTACTATTTGTACCTACTTTAATTCTGCTGTCAGAGAGAAATAACCGTAAAACTTTAATCCTTTATGAAAATACATTTTAAAGGTTATTTAGCAGAATGACCAGAAAGAGCTCTTGAATTCACGAACAGCTTCAAAATAACTACTATTAGAAGTCTGGTGAGGGATCTAGAGGCTCACCAGGTACTTTTTCCCCCCTTTCAAGCACATGACTTTTAAGTCTGATCTCAAATTTTATCTACTGAGCTTGAGGGAAAGATGAGCACTTTAAAGGTAATCAGGCAAGACTGAGACACAATCGTGTGATTCTCACCAAATAGATTTCCCTTAGACTTTCCTGGCATCTTGGCTCTTCGTATATTTAACAAGTGTTGTTGATATTAGATGGAGTTATGAGAGATCCGCAGTGTCTGACCACGGACTCCACTGGACTAAGGGAGGTATTTTTTTTTTTTTAAACAAACCAAGGTTTTGAAATTATATGTGAATAAATGCTCATCAAGTTCCAATGATGCTGCTTCATTAAACAGTAAACATTTTCCAGAAACAGGGCATTTCAAAATGCAGTTTTGGTTAAAAAAAAAAAAAAAAAGATAAAGCACAGTTGACAGTCTGCAGACAGGAGCCACCTGAATGGTCCCCTCAGCTCTTGAATTATTTAAAATAAACATGTTGTAGTTAAGTTTTAAAACGATCCTTCAGAACTGGTTAAAGTACAGTCATTTATGACAAATATATTCCTGGAGCTGATTTTCACCATCTCAAATGTGTGCAGAAACTGTACCTTGGGTATCTATCTTGCATTGTGAATGTGTTGGTTCTCACAGTTCACTCAAACCAAGGCCGACAGTTTATTTACCTCCGTATCTGCGTATTTATAGTAAATAAGGGAAGACTGATGTTCATGCAAGGGCACATAAAGAAAACGCTGACCCGCTTTAGTTTCTATTGATTTAAATTACAATAAAAACCTAAACCCTTAATTTCTCTTTCAGGAGAAACCTCCTCTCCCTGCCTCGGGCAGCATTTCCCAATTCTTCTACCAACCAGGTACCTTAATATGAGAAACTAATTTGCACCTAACCTGTGAGTGCCTTCCCCTTCAGGGCAGAAGAAACACCGACTTTTAATGCATTTTTCTTTTCAAGTAAATCACTACCCTTTAATCACACACGACTCTATACAGACTCACTTCCATGATTTATTATTATTGGGTGCGTTTCCTCCTCCCCCAGGCTGTGATAACCAATTTTGCTACGTGTGGGTGTCTTAAACCTAACTTCCTACCACGCAGATACGTTTACGAAAATTATCTGTGACGATATAACTGCGATTACTAAGGCACTCACACTTTTCGGTTCCCACCTTTACTGCTTTTCGGGAACAAGAAAATCAAACACCCGAGCAAGCCTAAACCAGCCAACGCCGAACGACCCCGGGGCGGCGTGACAATCGATGCCCTCGGCACTCGGCGCGCCCGGCCGCTGCCATCGATGCGCTCGGGAGCTCGGCTGCGGCTGCCTGGCGCTGGAACCAGGAAGGCGGTGAGCTCAAACCACGGCGAGTTCGGAGGACGCCGGCGGCGCCCACGTTGGAAGACGCGTTTCCAGGCCTGCGGAGCTTGCGAGTCCACGGGAGGCGTGATCCCGAAGGCCGGGACCCAGGTGATGCCCGCGCCCCGGGGCGGGGAGGGGGCGATGGCGCCCGCGCGGTTCCCAGGCCCCGCTTCCGCGTGCGGCGGCGCGCGGCCTGGGGCCGTCCGTCTGCGCGGTGGGGGGTGGGCGGCGGCCTGGCGGCGCCGCGCCCTGCGCATGCGTCCCGCACCTGGCGGGGTCTGACCCCGGAGGACGCAGCTGCGGCCGCCAGGATGGTGGGCAGTCGGAGAGGGCTGCGAGGTCGCGGGCCTCGGGCTAGGCCCCCTGACCGACGTGAAGCGCGCGAGCGAGAGAGACTTAGCCAGCTCTCCCGCCCCTTCCGCCCTCACCCACCATCCGACCACGCTGCCCTGAGGACCTGACCCGGGTCGCTCGCTGCATTTGTTTTTAGGGGCCCGTCTTGCAGTATGTGCCCAGGTGCTTCATCACCGGCCCTAAGTAGGGTGCGAGGCCGCCACCTGGTGCACTTTGCAGCACCCACTCGACTGTGGATCCGCCTTACCTTCAAATAACACACCCCCTCCACTCCGCACCCCCGTTCTTCCCAGCTCACCCTCCCCTGCTGAGAGGAGAGATGATGGTTCAGGGTGAAACAGACTTCTGAACATTTAAGTACACTCACAGGAAGCACTCAGTTTTCTTGACTTCGGGACTTGGGGCCTTGTAATCAGAGACCCAGAGCATATGGCTCCTCTTAAACTCTTCACTTTGCTGAGATGGTACAGAGCACTGTTACACACATTAACTGCTCTTGATTTTATGCCTTCATTTCTCAGAGGTTCTACATCTTTAAATGCCCATTGGAAGCTTAAAACGTTTTTTTTTTTTTTGCATTTTTCTAAGGATTAGCAGTAACCTATTTGCAAATCTTCTAAGTAGATACTAGGTAGTTAAATAACTTGAAATGTCTTAATAACTTAAACATAACTTTAAAAAGTATTCAGGTTGTCAACACACATAAAAGCGCTGATGTGAAGAAGAGACACAGAGCTCTCAGCCTTTTGGATTGTCGCAGGTGTTACAGGTGCAGTCTGGTAGGGAAACGTTCTTTCAGAGCCCCTCTAGCTTTAGGGTCTATAAATATTCTCTTTCTTTGCAGGTAAAGGAGATTTCCTGCTACGTGGTAGCACTTCATTACTGTATGTTCCTCAATAAGAGGGCTAAAAATGTTTGAAACTGAGAAAGATAAAGGCAGCTGGCACTTATTAATTGCCTGACCGACTTGTCCAGTCTCAGGAAAGAGTTGTGTTAAGAGTTGGAAAACTTCTGTAATAAGACTGTTGTAGTAGATGTATAGATATGTTTTCTGCTTTCATTTTCCAACTATTGGGGAAAAAGTCCTGTGACTGATAATGCTTTTTTTTTTTTTAAAAAAAAACGATGCTCATCTGCAAATTTTTAATTGTTATGGGAGGAATATTTTGTCAAGTTCTTTTCTTTTGAGCTTTGCTTTGTTAGGCTCCTAAAGCTAGAATTTACCTGAGTTCTTCTACTACCTTTGCATAGTTCTATATCAATTTGTGGATTTCTTCTTACGCTAAATGTTAACCTGTATTTATTTTTCTCTGTCTTTGAAGTGCCTTTCCCATTGAAATGACTCTTTTTCCCCCCCACTCCCTTTTTTTGCCATGTGTCCAAGATCAAAAAGATTATAGTTTGATATACTAATGAATGAGTAATGGAGAAATAATTATAAACTGTCATGTCCTCTAAGAATCTTTGTTCTCTCCAACTGCTTCTTTTCTGAAAAAAGATAACCATTTCTTGTACTTTTATTAATAACCGGACACAGGAACTACTTGTGCATGCCTTTGAGCTCTCTTTTGAATGACCTTATCTTGGCTCCACATCTTTAGTCACCTAAACTTCGCAATAAAATATTTCGGTAGATCGATGTCCTACTGTAGCCGTTACCTGTTAGGGTTTTAATTCTGTAGTGGGAGTAGTTTGGTGAGATTTGCAACCATGACACTAAATCGGCAACTAGAAACTAGAGGGAGAATAGAAAACCAAGAGCTGTAGGAATTTTGTCCCGATGTTGCTTTCTCTGTTTACAAATAGATTGAAAATTGTTAGCTTGTGGGATTCCTAAAAATCTGTGCTTACCAGAAAGAGATATTAATGTTTCTTAACATCCATTGCACCTTACCAGTGGAGTTAAATGTAGAGTCCTTCCTTATTAGGAGTGTGAAATACAAATTGATCACCATGACTTAAATGAGCAAGTATATTCAATTATATGTTAGGGACATTATGGAATCCAGATGGTAGGCTATATCTAGAGTGGTGAATAAGAATTTAGTGCCTGTCATTGAGAGAGAAGACAATTTTTGCATCTATTTATGATTTGCTCTTAGTGTTCACTTCTTTTTCTGAATAAATATTTGAAGTTAACTTTAGTAAAGAAATGTGGCTTTTAATCGACTTAAAAATAATAAGTTCATTACATGGTAACATAAATAACAAATTTGATGTGAAAAATAACTTTTCCAAAACAAAACATTTATAGTGAGAAAATTGGCATTATTTTCCATTATTGCTAATCTCTGATATCTGGCTTAACAGAAGACGGTTGGGTTTTTACATCTACTTTTGTATTGAATGTATTGTGATGAGTTGTTTTGATTGAAGTATATGAAGAAAATCTGGATTCACACAGACATGGTAATAGAAAAAGTATTTTTTAAATTTAAAATATACTTAATGTATAATATTAGTTTCAGGAAAAAGTATTTTAGTTGCCTTTTCGATAATTCTTTGATACTACACCAAAACTTGACAAGTAGTATTTTAGTTGCAATGTATTTGAAACCATGTAATGACCTATTAAAATCTATCAGTTCATCTTGCATTGTGAATGGATTTTTTACCCATGCATGATTTTGTGACATGCTTTGGCCTACTGGAAAATACTGGTTCACTGAGTTATGCATACATTCCAAATCTTGACACCATTATATAATATTTTTAAAAAATCACATTGGTAATACCACTGATCTCATCAGAAAAATCTTTAAGTACTGGGAAGCTATCAGTCTCATGGTAGCAGATCCAAATTATCCAAAATTCTAATTTTTGTTTAGAGCTCAAATTTTATTATTGGTGAAAAATAATGTCAATTTTCTAGAAGTGAGAAGCTCCATTCATTTTTGAGAAAAGGTCAGATATGCAAGTCTGAATAATCACATTTCTTTAAAATAAAAATAGTGTTTCATGACAAAAGCAGCTAGATTCAACTTGCAATGCAGTTGCAACAATGCCTTTTCTCAAGATAACCATCCTTTTTCAGTATGCAGCAGCAGTTTATATGTATTTTCCATTTTATCACACAGAATATTAAAAAAAGTGTTTGTGTTGAAATTTAATAAAATCAGTGATTTTTATTGCTTCATCAAAGACATTCTTAAGTGAACTGCCTTTTTTTTTTAAACTGTTGCAGTGAAGAATGCAATGACTGCTAGTACAGTTTGGTGCCATTGCCATGATTCCTGTTAAGGCACCAGCAGTTTTGCCTACTATTGTTTTTACATCATTAGTGCAAAAGTCAACATGGTGAAAAAGGTAAATTATGTTTTAGTATTGTAATGAAGATAGTTTTAACCTCTTGGATCCCTGAGTTTCAGGATCCCCAGTGGTCTATAGACCCCATTTTGAAAACTGCTGTTATATTAGAACGTAAGCTCATTAAGGGCAAGGTTTTCTGCCTCTTGTTCACTGATGTATCCTTTATACCTAGGCCTGCTATCATCCTGTGACATTTTACCTATCCCTAGTGGTATATCACTTGTTTCTAAATCTGGGTTGTCTCTTGGTGGAGTGTGAGGTATAATTTTGAGACTTTGCATATTGGAAAATGCCTTTATTCTGATCTCATATCAATAATTAGGCTAGATATAGATTCTAGGTTGAAAAGCATTTTTAGAATTTTGAAGGCACGTCTCTGTTTTCTATGCTGCTGTTGAGAAGTCCTGGGCTTTTTGTTGTGATTTTTTTTTCTCTTTAGAAGTTTCTAGGATATTCGATAGATTTCTGGCATCTGAATTTTTATGAGCATGTTGGGTGTATGTCTTTTTAAATTCATTGTCCTCGGAACTTAGGGCGATTCATATCTTATAATTCTGAAAATTCCGTGGATTTTTTTCTTTATCTCTTCTTTCTTTTTTAATGGAATGCATATCAATTGGATATTGGACTTCCTGGACTGATCTTTATCTCCTATTTTTAATCTTTTTCTTAACACTTCCTTTGAGTCCTTCGCTAGCCCTAATCTGTGTGTGTGCGCGTGTGTGCGCGCTCACGTTTTACCAATTATTTGTTACCATTGCAAGCTTTTTCTCTTGTTCTATGGATGTTCCTCCTCCTGCTGGATCATCTTCACATGTTTCTGAGGAAATTAACTGATTTTTTTGCCTCGAAGTTTTCTTCTGCATGTTCGTAGTTTACTACGAGTTGCCTTTTTTCTTTGTTTTGGTTTCTGCCTCTTATGATGAAGACTTTCATTATGTGGTTGGTTATCTTTTTTTTTTTGTATAGTCACTAAAAAGTTAAGAGAAAAGCAGTTTACAGAAAAAGTTTAAGTTTTGAGTTTGTTAATTGATGAGATTGGTTATACATAGCTTTTTTTTTTGGAAAGACTTTCAAATACTTAAATAGTATATTTTATTTTAAGCACTGTTCGATTTTTGCATAGATGAATTCTCTGTCAGAAATCTTGAATCCAAGCACACAGAGGGCTGCAGTATTTATCATTGTTTGTAGACTTTCACATAATCCCTTTAACTTTTAGTTTATCACCTCTGCCCTCTTTTACTGTGTCCCTGGACCTGGTGCTTTATTGTTTAGTCGTTTTTCTGAAATTAACCACATCTCCTGGGATTGAGGAAGAGTAGTCACCTCTTTGGTTTATATGAGGAAGGAGATCTGGGAGATTACTTCTTTTATCTACTTTCTACCAATTCCTTTGTTTTTTAGTTCCATGCTTCATTGTGTCCACTGTGGTAACAGGTATCTCAGATTTCTGATACTTTTTGATTGTTGTTATGTGAATTGGCTTTTCTCTTGTTGGAATTCTCTGCAGTCGTTTGGTATTCAGCTCTCTTAGCTCTAAATCCTCCATCTGTTTTTTATTTGCTAAAAATTTGTTGACATATTTTGTCTACTGTTCCTCTTGTTTACTCTTCTAGTCTCTCTATCCTTGTGAATTTATACTTTTTTATCCTTTTATTCTCATTTTAGTGTTTTTTAACAAAATAATAAGAACTTGAAGCTCATGTTAAATTAAATGGTTTCTTGTGGGTAAAGAAAATTCATAACTGCTTAAAAGTGAAAATAAGGAGGAAATAGCCAGGAAATAAGAAAATTTAGATGATGATTATTGCTCAATTATGTACAAATTCCTTAATGGAAATCCACACATACACTCGTGGTTATATATTATCCATTATGGGTATATGAGTATATATGTGAGTATTATGTACACATTTATTTAAATAAATCTGTATATATGTGTATAATTTCATAATCATAGTATTTTGAAGCTGGAAAAGATCATGGTGTTCTTTTACCTAGTGCAGTTTTATTTTTTAAGAAGGCTTAGATTTTGCTAGGGTAAGTTTCAAAACCAAGTCTCTCCAGTGTGTTGTTGAGCTATAAAATGTTAGAAATGGTAACAACTCTAAGGTTCATAACTATTTTTAAAGTCAATCTGGCTCTCAGTAAATAGCATAAAGTTTTGAATTGAATCCGAACAGCAATTTTTAACTGATGTTGCACTGGAATCAGGGAAGGGATAAGCTCTCTGACAATTCTGAAAACAATGCTGGAATTTAACACGTTGCTTTTTTTATAGTAATGATATTTAACTTATTTTGGATAAATATTAAAGGAAAGCATGAGTAATATATTTATCTGATCCATTAACCATTTATTTCAATCATTATATAGGATGGATCTTGCTTTTATGTGATATTGAAAGATAGCTAATAACTATCAGTAAAAAAAAATAAGATTGCATATGAGAATCTCAAGGCTAACTTTGAAGTAAGATAAGTTAGTTTCTTATCAGCTAGGTTAATTCATAAATATGAAAACCTTAAGTTTCTGTATGTTTTTTTCTGTATGTTTTTTTCCTTTTGTTTACTAATATACAAACACCACCATAGCCATATAGAAAATAGTTTTAAAAAGAAAAAAATCACCCAGTTTCAACAGTTAAATATTATTAGTTTTCATTTTTGCTCTTATTCACATGCACATATTTCCTTAAATTGTAGTTTTTGTAGATACAGCTTTAATAATGCTACAATGGGTATCTTCATGATTATATCTTTTTTTTTTAAAAAAAAACTTTTTAGATGTAATCCTAGAAGTAGGATTGCTTTGTCAAAAAAATTGACAGTTTTATGACTCTTTATTTAAATTGTTAATTTCTCTTGGAAGGATTATACAACCACTTTATGGGAACTAGCAGTGTGAATTGTTGACTGACTTCCCAGTAACCTCATCAGCTTAACATTTCCTCCTCCAAATTTCACAAGTGAAATGTTGATAGTGTATTGTTTCAATCTGTACTTTGTTAATGACTGAGTTTTTATTCATTTAAAAATTCAGAATTTTCACTTAGAAAGATGTAACCCTAAAACATAGTAAAAGAGCTTTCATTTTTAGAGAATATGAGAATGAAGGATTAGGTAGTTGTTCCCTAAACCAAGTATCATAATTAATGATAGATGCAAGTTAAAGTATAAGAACATTTTTATAATGAGCTATCTTCAGGATTGATTCTTTTGAGAGACATTTGAAAAAGTTTAGGACAAATTTAAGTTGTTCATAAATTGTAAAACCAGTTAATTAATAATCCTAGCAGACTGTACTAGAGTGATTTCTCATGTCTTGTCAGGAAGGTACATTTATAATTCTACTTTAAGACTTCAAAATTTTTTACAAAGTTAAAAAAACTATATTAAATTTTATCCATTTTGCCATTATGTTAGGAATAATTTTCTTTGAATTTAAACTCATAGAAATGGGACGCCGGTCATCAGATACTGAAGAAGAAAGCAGAAGCAAGAGAAAAAAGAAACACCGTAGACGGTCATCCTCAAGTAGTTCTTCAGATAGTAGGACATATAGTCGAAAGAAAGGTGGAAGGAGATCAAGGTCAAAGTCGAGATCTTGGTCCAGAGATCTTCAGCTTCGCTCACATTCTTATGATAGAAGGTGATTTTCATAATTTTTACTTACATTATAATGAGAGTAATAGTCTTCAGAGTTTTTGTTTTTGTACTTTTAATTTTTCTGGGTAAAACATTTTTTGTTTAGTAGTGGTATATTTATAAGGATTAAGCCCCAACCCAAAGGTTTATTTGCTTGTTTGGTTTTTTTGCCAAGCCCAGCGCATGAGTTCAGTGTCTTTGTCCATTGTCTTTTCTTTGTAGACAAGTAGATATAAACTAGTATAGTTCTTATACTATATTAGCTGATAATATTGGAAGGATTAAGTATAATACTGTGACCCCTAACGTCTTAATTAGTAGCTGATTTGATCACTAAATTATGAAACCAGTCATCTCACTGTTCAAGAGGAATTACCATTTTATCTTCGTTTGTTTCTAGAAAGAAGTAAGACAATAGAAATAAGCTGATTCTTTAGACTTTAGATGATTTCTTCATAATGCTCATAAAATTTTTTTATAGTAATGATACTTGATTATATTTTATTTCAGACGCAGGCATCGGTCAAGCAGTAGCTCTTCTTATGGCTCCAGAAGAAAACGAAGTCGAAGTCGTTCAAGGGGTCGAGGGAAATCCTATAGAGCTCAGAGGTCTAGGTCAAAAAGCAGAACAAGAAGGTATGCCATAGTGGGTACTACTTTCTTTGTAACACGCTATTCCTAAATTTAGTGACCTGAAAGCAACAATGATTTATTTTATCATCGTTTTGTGATCTTGAATGAGCTCAGCTGGCAGTTCTGCTTGTCTCACATGAAGTCACTTAAGCGATTGTAGTTATGTGATAGCTTGACTGGAACTAGATGGTCCAATGTGGCCTCACCCTGGCATTTGGTGACAGCTGTTACTGTTTTCTGGGATGCTTTAGTTTTTCTGTAGCTTCTTATCCTCCAGTAGGCTAGGCTGGGCTTTTTCATGTGATGAAATAAATATTTTAAGAGGATAAGAGCAGAAGTTGCAAAATCTCTTAAGGTCTAGCCTCAGAAATAACCCAGTATGTTATGGAGTGAAGGTTTGTGTTTCTCTTAATTTACATGTTGAAGCCCCAATCCTCACTGTAACTGTATTATGAGATAGGGTCTTTATGGAGGTAATTAAGGTTAAGTGAGATCATAGGAGTGGGGTCCTAATACAATAGGGCTGGTGGCCTTATGAGAAGAGGGAGAAATCTTTGAGGGTGCATTCAGAGGAAAGACCACATGAGCACACAGTGCAAAGGCAGCTGTCTGCAAGCCAGGAAGAGCCAGTAAGCTAGGAAGGAAATCAGCCGGCATCTTGATTTTGGACTTACAGCTTCCAGAACTGTGAGAAGTAAATTTCTGTTGTTTACGCTGCTCAGTCTATGGTATTTTGTTGTAGCAGACCAAGCTCACTAATATAGGCTGGCTGTCACTCTGTCTGTTTTCTTGTTGTGCCCAGGGGCCATTAATACAGAGAGTAGCCTATCTGGAGAGAATTGGACATTCTGGGCACTGGTAGAAAATATGATTGAATAGTATAGGGACTGTGATACTGAGGGACTTGGTAAAAAAGTAGGGATTCAGAAGTTATTGAAAGTTTTTAAGCAGAAGAGTGTTAGGATAAAAACAAGAATTTAATAAGATCAGCTACTATTCTCTGCTTAGTTTTTCATACTACTATTAGGCTTAATTTTTTTCATTTGTTTTTTTAAGTTTATTGGAATAACATTGATTAATACAATTATATAATTTTCAGGTGTACGTTACAATTTGATATCTGTATATTCTGTTGTGTGTTTACCACTCAAAATCCAGTTTCCTTCAGTTACCATATATTTGATCCCTTTTACCCATACCCTAACCCCCCTACATTTGACCCCCTTTATCGCATCTACCTCTCCCCTCCTTACTTACCCCCTACCTTCTAGTAATCACTAGTCTATAGTCCATGTCCATGAGTCTCTGTTTGTTCTGTTCATTTGTTGCTTTTAGGTTTATATCCCACATATAAGTGATAACATGTGATTTTCAAATTTTTCAGTCTGGCTTATTTCGCTTAGCATGATTTTCTCGAGGTCCATCCATGTTATTGCAAATGGCAGTATTTCATCTTTTCTTATGACTGAGTGATACACACACACACACACACACACACACACACACACACCCCAGAAATATATCACTCAGTCATAAGAAGAGATGAAATACACACACACACACACACACACACACACACACACACACACCACAGCTTCTTTAGCCAGTCATCTATCGTAGGACACTTTGGTCGCTTCCATGTCCTGGCCGCTGTGAATAATACTGCTATGAACATTGATGTGCAAATATCTTTTTGGGTATGGGTTTTCCAGTCTTTGGGGTAATAGCCAGTAGACGGATTGCAGGATCATATGGTAGATCAATTCTTAGTTTGTTGAGGAACCTCCATACTGTTTTCCAGAGTGGCTGTACCAATTTGCAGTCCCACCAGTAGTGTATGCAGATATCTTTTTCTCTGCATCCTCCAGCATTTGTTATTACTTGTCCTGTTGATTATAGTTATTCTAACAGGTGTGAGATGGTATCTCATTGTGGTTTTGATTTGCATTTCCCTGATAGCTAGTGATGTAGAGCATCTTTTCATATATTTGGTGGCCATTTGTATGTCCTCTAGGGAGAAGTGTGTTCAAGTCCTCAGCCCATGTTTTGATTGGATCATTTGTTTTTTTGTTGTTATTAAGTTGTATGAGTTCTTTGTATATTTTGATATTAGGCCATTAGTGGAGTTGTTCTTTGCAAATATATTTTCCCATTTGGATGGTTGTCTCTTTACCTTTTTGGGGATTTCTTCTGCTGAGCAGGAGGTTTTAGTTTGATGTAGTCCCATTCATTTAATTTAGCTTTTACTTCCCTTACTTTTGAAGTTAAATTCACAAAATCCTCTTTAAGCCCAAGGTCCTTGAGTTTAGTTCCTATGCTTTCTTCTATGCATTTTATTGTTTCTGGTCTTATATTCAGGTCCTTAATCCATTTTGAGTTAATTTAGATGTGTGGCGATAGACAACAGTCTAGTTTCATTTATTGCAGGTGGCTTTCCAGTTTTCCCAGCACCATTTTATTGAAGAGGCTTTCCTTTCTCACCTGTGTGTTTTTGGCTTTTTTGTAAAAAATTATTTGCCCATATAAATATGGGTTTACTTCTGGACTCTCAATTCTGTTCCACTGGTCTGTGTGTCTGTTTTTCTGTCAATATCATGCCGTTTTGATTACTGTCGCTTTGTAGTATAATTTGGTGTTGGGCAGAGTGATGCCTCCAGCCTTGTTCTTTTTTTCTCAGGATGGCTTTGACAATTTGGATTCTTTTCTGCTTCTATAGAAATCTGATGATATTTTCTTCTATTTTTTTTTTAAGCCAATGGGACTTTGATGGAGATTCCATTAAATCTTATAATGCTTTAGGTAATATGGTCATTTTAACTATGTTGATTAATTCAATCCAAGAACATGGAATATCTTTCCATTTCTTTGTATCTTCTTCGATGTCTTTTAATAAGGTCTTGCAGTTTTCATCATATAGGTCCTTCATATGTTTTGTTAGATTTATTCATAGGTATTTAATTCTTTTTGTTGCAATTGCAAAAGGAATTATTTTCCCCACTTTTTCTGACACTTTGTTGTTAGAGTATAGGAACACTATGGATCTTTGAATGTTAATTTCATATCCAGAGATTTTACTGTATTTGTTTATTGTTTCTAGTAGTGTTCTTATGGAATCTTTAGGGTTTTCTATATAGAGAATCATGTTGTCCCCAAAGAGTGACAGTTTGACTTCTTTGTTTTCTATTTGGATGCTTTTTATATCTTTCTCTTGTCTGATTGCACTCGCTAGGACCTCAAATGTCATATTGAATAACAATGGCAATAGTGGACAGTCTTGCCTTGCATTGTTCCTGATTTTAGAGGGAAGGTTATTAGTTTTTCACCATTAAGTATAATGTTGGCTGAGAGTTTGTCATATATGGCCTTTATTATGTTAAGGGACTTTTTTTCTGTACCGATTTTGTTAAGTGTTTTGATCATAAATGGGTGCTGTATCTTGTCAAAGGTTTTTTCTGCATCTACTGATATGATCATATGGTTCTTGTTTTTTAATTTGTTTATGTGGTGTATCACATTAATTGATTTGCATATGTTGAACCATCCCTGTGCCCCTGGGATGAAGCTCACTTGATTGTGGTGTATAATCTTTCTAATATGTTGCTGTATTCAGTTCGGTAGTATCTTATTTAAGATTTTTGCATCTGAATTCATGAGAGATATTGGTCTGTAGTTTTCTTTATTTGTGTCGTCTTGACCAGGTTTTGGTATCAGGGTGATACTGGCCTTATAAAATGAGTTGGGAAGTATTGCCTCCTCTTCGAGTTTTTGGAAGAGTTTGAAGAGAATAGATATTAAATCGTCTTTAAATGTTTGGCAGAATTCACTGATGAAGCCATCTGGTCCTGGACTTTTACTTTTTGGTAGATTTTTGATGACTGTTTCAATTTCCATACTGCTCATTGGTCTATTTAGATTTTCCAGTTCTTCGTGATTCAGTCTAGGAAGCTTGTATTTTTCTAAGCTTGTATTTTTCTAGGTTACCAAATTCAGTGTTATATACTTTTTCTTAGTATTCTTGTATGATCCTTTGTATTTCTGCGATGTCAGTCCTAATTTCCCCTCTTTCATCCCTGATTTTGTTTATTTGTGTCCTTTCTCTTTTTTCTTTAGTGAATCTAGCTAGGGGTTTGTCAATTTTATTAACCTTCTCAAAGAACCAGCTCTTTGTTGCATTTATTTTTTTATTTTTTTGTTTTGTTTTCAATTTCATTTATTTCTGCTCTAATTTTGATTATTTCTTTCCTTCTGCTGCCTTTAGGCTTCACTTACTTTTCCTTTTGTAATTTTTTAAGATGAAGCATTAAGTTGTTTATTTGGGCTCATTCTTGTTTTTGGAGATAGGCCTGTAACTTTCTTCTTATGACTGCTTTTGTCATGTCCCAAAAGTTTTGATATGTTGTACTGTCATTACAATTTGTTTCTATATGTACTATTAGGCTTTAGTTGTGGGGATATATTTGCAGCCTGATTTTGTTATCCAGGCATATAAATCTCTCTGTGAATCTGAAGTTGCGTAATAGTAATAAGTCCAAATGTTTAGGTTTTCTGGCTTGTATCATTTTGCCTCAGTCTCCTTTACTGTGTATACAAACCATGAATAAGCCACTCTGTTATATGCCTTTGCTCTCTGTACATGTTCCTGAGTTGCTAGCTTTGTTTCTTTGAGCATGCTTTCTTCTAGTTTCTTGAATTATCTCTGCTTTGAGAAGTGTTTCTACTCTTTAATGTTCATTTCTATTTAATCTTTAATTCTCTTCTTCATGAAATCTCTATTTGATTTTTACCTTTTCACTCCAAAGTCAAATTTAATCCATCCTTTCTCTGACCCACCATCACATGTGGTTCCTGATATGTAACAGTTATATTATGAATATGAGGTTTTTGTTATTTTTATATATTGTAAACGCTTGCAAGGGGAATCTCTTGGTACCTTGCATAATGCCTGGCTTAATAAATATGCCTTGATTGATTGGATGATTAATTGGGGGAAATGAAGTTAGGTAGAGAGCTGATTTTTGTACTAAGGAAAATTTTTATTATTTAATTGATTTGTAGAAGGAAAGCTTTATTTTGGATGTATTGATTTGTCTAAAAAGAGGCTGATTCCGAGAAAACAACTTCAATTGACATTTCCTGTCATTGGGAATAGATACCATAATCCATGCTTTTATGTAGTCTTTTTTCATTTATGAAGTATTTTCATATATGCTGAATCAATCAGAGTTTGATTAGGGGAACAGAAACCACTCAATTCATTAGAGTTTTAACACAGGGAGTTGAAGGCTTACATAACTTATGGGAGGGCTCAGAGAATTAGGGAAGCTGTCCCTGATTATTTCAGCCTGAAGCATGGAAGCTAGTTGTTTTCTCAGAAATCACTGGAAGTCTTAAGAACTTCAGATTTGTAGCACCAAAGTAGGTGTTTCTCAAGAAAATACTCACCTGGAAGCTGCTTCTCTGCCCATCCATCTATCTACAACTACCTCCAGAGGGGAAGCTGGAAATGTTAATTTTCCTTTGCAGGGCAAGGAAGACTTTAAAAGTCATGACAGTGGTGTCTAGTCAGCAACAAATTATTTTGCACACAGGCGTTTAGTAATTCGAGTTTTGTATTTGTCAGGCACTCATGCAGAGTAATACCTATTTTATATATGAGGAATCAAGCTATTCAACAGTAACTTTTCAGCCTCTTGCATCAACACTTCTGCATTTAATTGCCAATAGCTTAATAATCTGGAAACACTGAAAAGTCCTAAATTTTGAGAAAATTATTATCTGTGTTCTATATCTTATGTTATTTTATAAAATATATTTTAGGACTTTATTTTTCAAAATGTTTAAATTGAGTTTCGTGGTTAATCGTGGTTTAACAAGAAAAGGGAATGACTCATTTCTTGAACATTTTAGTTAATCAAGGCTTTAAATAGAGAAGATGAAAATAATGAGTTTTTCATAGATGAAGTACTATATGATTTTAAATCTGGAAAGTGTGTTAATGATCTCCATGCTTTTTTAATAGAAATGAGTTCAGTCACAGAAAGTCAGATACTTTAAATATTTAATGTTTAAATATTTAAAATTTAAAAAACAAAGTTCAGAAAACTTTATTGTTACATATGTAAAAAAATAATTGAAAAATGAGGCATGTTTTGGGGGATGGCAGGACTGGAGGGGAGTCAAATATTTGAGGTTTGCTGCAGTTTCCATGGATAAGTTTAAAGTAATTAGTTGATTATGCTTTTTAATATAATTTTTATATTCTTTAATTACTCAAGCTGTGACATGTATCATATTGCTTCCTTCTGCAACAGTAAGAAACCTACTCCTATTATATTTTATTCTTTTATATTATTTCTTCTATTCTAGAATACACAGGATGTAGTTTCAGAATTGCTGATACATACCAGTAAGAAGAACAAACTTATAAACTAGAGTTCAATATTTTTTATGGTTCCTTTTATTTTTACTCAGGAGATATATAGTTCTCCCCACTTCATTATGGTTAGTTTCTTTGAAGAGTTAGGTTCATTTGTTTCTGTTTACATTTCATTTTACGTTTTTTATCTCCCTAAATTTTAAAATTTTATTTACTTATTTGCCCTCCCCCCCCTTTATTGTAGTATGTGGTTATAAAAGACATCACAATACTAAAAGGTGGACACAAATAAGGATCACTCCCTTTCTTCTGTCTTGTTCCTGACTACCACCTAGGTAATTAATTCTATAAGTTTGGTATTTTAGCTTTCCTCTATTTCTTTTGAAATGAAGTAGTAGTTATATCTGTGGCATACTGTAGCTACTCTTTTACGCTTTTCCTTTTTTTGTTTTATTTAGAAATATATCTTGGAAATAACTATCCATTAATTGTAATCTTACTCATATTTTATAGTTGCTTAGTACTTCATTGTGTGGATGTATCAGTTTGTTTATCCAGTCTCCCAGGTTTGGACGTTAGTAATACTGCCAATGTTTTGCAGTTACTAAAAGGCTGCCATGATTAACATTGTGCTTCAGGGTTTTTGTTTGGTAGGGATGTATCTTCAGGGGAAACTCAGAAGTTGGATTGCTGGATCAAAAGGTGAATGTTTGTAGTTTTGTTAGAAATTACTAAATTCCTGTCAGTAATGTATCCGAGGCTTGTTTCTTCATAACCTCACCAGTAGAATGTATTGTCATTTAAAAATTTTTGCCAATACGATAAATGAGAAATGGTATTTTAGTGTAAGGTTTTTATTTCTTTTTCTCATATGTGAGGTTGAACATCTTTTCATATGTTTGAAGACCAATTATTCTATCATTTTTTGTGTGTGAATTTTCTGTTCATGTCTTTGGGTTTTTGATCTTTTTTTCCTTCATTTTTTAAGAGACTTACTAGATATACTAGTTCTTTAGCTGTGATACATATAGCAAATATTTTCTCTTAATTTTTCAGTTGTCTTTTGACTTCATTTATGGTATTTATTGGCCATGCAAAAGTTATTTTTCCTTTATGTGGTCAAATTTGTCAGTCTTCTTTCATCATGTGTTTCCGTATATGCAGAACATAGAGAAATTATTTCCTTACATTTAGACGTAGAGGAATTTGCTGATGTATTTTCTGTTGTACTTGTTTCATTTTTTACATATTTGAATTTATTCTAGTGTATGATAAGATGTATGGACTTTTTTTCCCCCAAACGGCTGTTCTTACATCACTATTTATTAAAAACTCCATCTTTGCCCCAGTGATTTGTGATGCCCTTTTTATAATATACTAAATTTATTAGTACCTGAATCTTTTTTCCATTGATCTGTTTGTCTCTTTATGTGCCAGTAACACACTTATAATTATAGAAACTTTATAATGTATTTTAATGTTGGGTAGGGCTAGTCCTTCCTTTGACTTTTAGCTTTTGCTTTTCCTTTTCAATGTTTTTTTATGGCTAGTCTTTTTATGTGAACCGTTTATTTTTTTATATAAACTGTGGCATTCATTTAGGTTCATTTAAAAAGTTTGTTGGTGTTTTGGGGGGAATTTTATTCAACTAAAAGTTAAGAACTGACATGTTTATTATGTTGAGTTCTAAAAGCAAAGGGATGATTTTTCTATTTGTTCTAGTCTAGTTTTTTTGTGATTCAGAAGTGTTTTAAAGTTTTCCTCATGTAAATTTTACTCATTTCTTGCTAACTTTATTCCAAAGTGTTTTAGCTTCTTTACTGCTATTGTAAATGAGGTTTCCTTTACTGTTATGATATCTAAATAGTTATTGTTTCTGTATGTGAGGTTTTCAGAAGTCTATGTTTATTTTACTTATTTCAAGCTTTATTGAGATATAATTGACATATAACATTTTGTAAGTTTAAGATATACAACATGTTGATTTGATACACTTAAATGCTGCAGAATTATTACCACCATAGCCTTAGCTAACACCTCCTTCACATCACATAATCACCATTTCTTTTTTGTGGTAACAACATTTAAAATCTCTTCTTGACACTTTCAAGTATACATATAATACAATCCTACTAACTACAGTCAACATGCTATACATTTGATCCCCGAACTTACTCATCATATAAGTGGAAATTTTTACTCTTTGACCCTGTTTCTCCCACCTTTCAGCTCGTGGTAAACACCACCATTCTAGTCTCTGTTTCTGAGTTTTGCTTTTTTGGATTCCACATGTAGTGATACCAAACAATATTTGTCTTTCTCTATCTGACATTTTATTTAGCATAATGCTCACAGAGTCTATACATGTTGCAAATGGCAGGATTTCCTTCTTTCTCATGGCTGAATAATGTTCCATTGTATGTATATATACCACATCTTTCTTATCCATTCATCTGTTGACAGGCACTTAAGTTGTCTCTCTGAGACCCTGCCCCACCCAACCTGCACACTGCCTAGGTCAGGTATTATTGGCTTGCTGCCAAGCTCAGTTCCAAGTGATTCAGAATTCTCTACTGAAGCCACCAGGTCATAGGCTTTTATTTGTTGGGAGGTTTTTGATTATTGATTCAATTTCCTTGTATTTTACAGGTCTGTTCAGATTTCTCTTTCTTCATGATCTAGTCTTGGTAGGTTTTATATATTTAGGAATTTATCCATTTCTTCTAGGTTATCCAATTTGTTGGTGTATGATTGTTTGTAGTAGTCTCATAATCGTTTTTATTTCTTTAGCATCAATTTTAATGTCTTCTCTACCATATCTGATTTTAGTTATTTGAGTCTCCTTTTTTCTTAGTTAATCTAGTTAAGGGCTTACCAATTTTGTTGATCTTTTCAAGAAATAAACTCTTGGTTTCACTGATTTTTTTAAAAAATTGTTTTTCTATACTCTGTTTTGATATTTCTGAGCTAATCATTATTAACGCTTTCCTTCTAGTTTCCTTTTTCTAGTCCCTTGAGATATATTTAGGTTATTGGTTTGAGATCTTCATATTTTTTGATATAGGCATTTCTAGCTTTAAATTACCTTTTTAAACCTGCTTTTGTTACAACCCATAAGTTTTGGTATGTTGTGATTTCATTTTTATTTGTCTCAAAATATTTACTAATTTCCCTTGTGATTTCTTCTTTGAGTCATTGTTTTTTCAAGAGTATCTTGTTTAATTTCCACATGCTTATGGGTTTTCCAGTTTTTCTGTTGAATTCTAGTTTCATTTCATCTTGGTCAAAAAAGATGGTTTGTGAGATTTTAATCATTTTAAATTTTTTAAGGCTTATTTTGTGGCCTAACATGTGACCCGTTCTAAAAGATGTTCCTTGAGAAGAATGCGTATTCTGCTGTTGTGTGTGTTTGGGGGGTGCGGGGGGGCGTGTTCTTTATATGTCTGTTAAGTTTCATTGGTCTATAGTGTTTGTTGTTTAAGTCTTCTGTTTTCTTGTGGATCTTCTGTCTGATAGTTCTATTCATTATTGAAAGTAGAGTATTGCAATTTCTATTATTATGTTACTATTTCTCTTTTTAGTTATGTCAGTGTTTGCTTCATATATTTGATATTAGCTGCACACACACACACACACATACACACATACACACATAAATTGTTACATCTCCTGGCAAGTTACCTATTTATTATTGCCTAATGCCTTCTTTTCCTCTTTTGATAATTTTTGATTTAAACTCTATTTTGCCTGATAGAAACAAGTATATTCTACCCTGTTTTACTTGCCATTTGCATGGAATATCTTTTTCTGTCCTTTCACTTTTAGCCGATTTCTGTGTACACCTAAAGGTGAGTCTCTTGTAGAAGACATGTCATTGCGTCTTGATTTTTGAAATCCATTCAGCTTGTTTATGTCTTACATTGGCGAGTTTAAGGCATTTACACTAATTACTGACATGGAAAACTTACTATTGCCATTTCATTGTGTTCTGTCTATCTTGTAGTTATTTTGTCTTTCTTTTCCTCTCTTGATACCTTCTTTTGTGTTTTATTGATTTTTTTGTGCTAACGTGCTGTGATTCCTTTCTTATTTTCTTTTGTGTATCTCCTATAGGTATTTTCTTCGTGGCCACCATGGGACTTACATAAAACATATTATAATTAGAAAAATTTATTTGCAGCTGGTAATCACTTAATTTTAATCATACAAAAAAACTACTTTTTTACATCTGCCCACCCCTCACTTTATGTTATTGATGTCGCAAATTATATCTTTATATATTGTGTATTTGTTAACCTATTTTTGTGGTTATAGTTATTTTTTAAAGACTTTTTTTAGAGTAGTTTTAGGTTCATAGGAAAATTGAGAGGATGGTATAAAGATTTCCTATACACCCTCACATATAAATAGCCTTCTCTTGTTATCAGCATCCCCCACACCAGAGTGGTACATTTGTTACAATTGATGAACTTAAATTGACATATTGTAATCACCCCAAGTCCATAGTTTACATTATAGTATACTCTTGGTGTTATATATTCTATAGGTTTAGACAAATATATAATGACACGTATCCATCATTATAGTTTCATACACAGTAATTTCACTGCCCTAAAAATACCCTGTGTTCTCTGCCTGTTTCACCCCATCCCCTTCACCTCTGGCAGCCACTGATCTTTTTATGGTCTCCAGTTTTGCCTTTTCCAGAATGTTATATAGTTGGAATGTAGTATGTATGTAGCCTTTTCAGATTGGCTTCCTTCACTTAGTAATATGTAGTTAAGTTTCTTTCATTTTTTTTTTTTTATGGTTTGATAGCTCATGTCTCTTTAGCACTGTACCCCACTATACAAAAGTAGAGTATTCTTATGAAACACTCATAAGCCAGAATGGTGTTTCTGCTGGTTTCCTAAAGTCTGAGTTAAGCCACTTTGCTTTTAGAACAGTTGTACATTAGGATCTGTTTTGGCTAACTGAAAGAAATATGAAGAGGATTTTTACTCTTGAGATAAAGGTCATTACTATACTAATGTGGGTCTTTGGTGAAAGTGAAGTGGCATAACTCAAGCTATTGGAAAGTGGGAATACCTGTACAATATTTATTTATTCACCTACTGAAGGACATATTTGTTGCTTTCAGGTTTTGGACATCATAAATAAAGCTGCTGAAACCATCTGTAGGTTTTCGTGTAGAAATGTTTTCAACTCCTTTGGGTAAATACCAAGGAGTGTGATTGCTGGATCATGTGGTAAGAGTATGTTTAGTTTTGTGAGAAACTGCTAGACTGTTTTCCAAAGTGGCCATACTATTTTGCATTCCACCAGCAATACATGACAGTTCCTATTGCAATACATCCTTACCAGCATTTGGTGTTGCTGGATTTTGGCCATTTTAATAAGTTTTTAGGTATCTCATTATTTTAATTTGCATTTCCCTGACGACTTGTGATGTGAAACATCTTTTCATATGCTTATATGCCATCTGTGTATCTTCTTTGGTGAGTTGTTTCTTAAGGTCTTTGGCCCATATTTTAATTGGGCTGTTTGTTTTCTTATTGTTGAGTTTTAGGAGTTTTTTGTATATTTTATAAAGTCCTTTATCACATGTGTCCTTTGCACATGTTTTCTCTCAGTCTAAGGTTTGTCTTCTTATTCTGTGGATATTATCTTTCACAGAGTAGAAGCTGGTTTTGTGTGTGTGTGTGTGTTTGATATTTTTAAGGGAAAAATATGTGGTATTTTCAAACTACTTTTTATAACAACTTCAAAATCCTTAATATTCAAGGTATTGTCATTGTTCTTTAAAAAATTTTTTTCTTGTGATTAAGGCTTGAAGATCTGTTTGTAACTTTCAAATATGCAATATAGATTATTAACTATAGTCACCATGCTGTGCATCACATTCCCATAATTATTTTATTACTGGAAGTTTGTACCTTTTACCACCTTCACTCATTTTTAAGAAATTTTACATTTTAATGTACTCTAGCTTATCTATTATTTCTTTCTTTGGATTATTCCTTGGTGTTGTATCTAAAACATAACTGCCATAGCCGGGGTCATCTAGATTTCTCCTGTTATCTTTACAAGCTTCAATAAAATCTATGTTGCTTGTTAAAAAAATAGAAGTTTCATAGTTTTGTATTTTATACTTAGGTTTATGATCCATTTTGAGTTACTGTTTGTGAAGGGTATAAGGTCAGTGTCTAGGTTTTTTTTTGCATGTGGATGTCCAGCTGTTTCAGCACCATTTTTTTTAAAAGACTGTCTTTGGTCCATTGTAGTGCTTTTGCTCCCTTGTGAAAGATCAGCTGACTGTATTTATGTGGATCTATTTCTGGGTTCTCTATTCAGTTCCATTGTTATATTTGTCCTTTTCCCAATACCATGGTTCCTTGATTACTATAGCTTTATAGTAAGGCTTGAGGTCGAGTAATTTCTGTTTTCCAACTTTATTCTTCTTTAATATTGTGTTGGCTATTCTGGGTCTTTGGCCTGTCCATAAAAACTTGAAAATCAGTTTGATATTCACAAAATGACTTGTTTGAATTTTGATTGGGATTGCATTGAATCTAGAGATCAAGTTGGGAAACTGTTATCTGGACAATATTGAATCTTCATATCCATGAACATGGAACATCTCCCTATTTATTTAGTTCTGTTTTGATTTTATTTATCAAAATATTGTAATTTCTTCAGGTGGCTATTGTATATATTTTGTTATACCTAAGTGCTTAATTTTGGGCACACTAATGTTAAATGGTATTGTGTTTTAAATTCTACTTGCTCATTGCTGATATATAGTAAACTTTATTTTCTGGTAATTTCATATTTAATGAAAACTTACAAGGGTAGTATAAAGAATTCCTGTATATTCTTTACATTCTTTAATTGTTGACATTTTGTTAACAGCTACATGTTTTTATAATGGTATTCATTGGCATCGTTTTATAGTTTTTTATGCTTTTGTCTTTTAAATTCTGTACCAGAATTAAAACTGTTCTACTTATGATCATTATAATATTACACTATTTTTTAGTTGTTTATATGTTTACCTTTAACAGTGGGCTTTATATTTTTATATGCTTTTGTGTTTGTCTCATATTCTTTTATTTTAACTTATAGGACTCCCTTGCAGGTCTAGTGGTGAAGAACTCATCAGCCTTTGTTTATCTTGGAAAATCTTTATTTCTCCTTCATTTTTGAAGGATTGTTTTGCTGATAATTCTTGTTTGGCAGTTTTTTATTTTTTTATTTTTGATTTTTTTAACACTTTGAATATATCATCCAACTCCCCTGTGGCCTATATGGTTTCTTCTGAGAAATCCACTGATAATCTAATGGAAATGCCCTTGTACTTCATGAGTCACTTTTCTCTTGCTGCTTTCAAGATTCTCTTTGTCTTTGACTTTTGACAGTTTATTTAAAATGAGTTTTGATGTGGGTCTCTTTGGGTTAGTCCAGTTTAGTTGTAGTCCTTTGAGCTTCTTGAATGTCAATGTCCATTTTCTTCCCCACATTTGGGAAGTTTTCATCCATTATTTCTTAAAATAAGCTTTCTGTTCCTTCTTCTCTCTTCTCATTTTGGAACTACCATAACGCATATATTAGTTACTTTATTTGTATTTTATAATTTTTTTATGCTTTTTCTTCTTTGCCATTGGTTCTTTATTTTGCTCCTCTCAGTATTTTCAGAATACCTGTGTTTGAATTCACTGATTCTTTGTTTTGCTTGATCAGGTCTGCTGTTGAACCCCTCTAGGGAACTTTGCAATTCAGTTATTGTATTCTACAGTCCACCACATTGTTTGGTTCTTTATTGTATTCTCTCTTTGATGATATTTTCATTTTTGTGAATTATTTTCTGATTTCATTTAGTTGTGTATCTGTGTTGTATATCATCGAATGTCTTTATGACCATTGTTTTGAATTTTTTTGTTGGCAGATCATAGGTCTTGCTTTCTTTTGGACTGATTTTTAGGTTTATTTTGTTGCTTTGATTGGGTTTTGTTTCTCTTTTTCTTCATGAGCTTTGTAATATTTTGCTGAGTTTAAGGACTGGCTTCATACAGGGAAATACTGTGACTAGTCAGTAGGGGTCCTCCGAAACTTTTTTTCAGAGTTTGCAACTTCTTTTAACTTGTGCGTGTATTTTCCTATTTTGAAGTTTACCGGTTTCAAGAGAGGAGTTTGCAATCTCTTGTTCCCTCTATTGTGTATTTGTGATAATTCAGGTTCTCTGGTGCTAAGCAACAAGGAGCCACACTCCTTTTTTGTTAGTGGCCCCACAGTAGCCAAAGTATACCAGCTCCCCATCAGCACTCTGAATCAGGCAAGACATCTTTTTATTGGATAAGTCTCTGAAAATCTGGAACACTGGATGCATGCTTCACTATTCTCTCTCCTTTCCAAGGTAGAAACTTTGAGTTAGGTATCTTTTTCTGATTGCACTGAACCATGTTGGCTACTTTTTTGCTGTACCACTGGTCCTCTGGTTCCCCAGTAAGTTATTGCCTTTCTCCCTTGTTTCAGCAGCTCCCAATCATCCAAACCATCTTGGTTCCTGTAGAGTCAGTAAAGACAGAAACCGGCCCTCTCTGTAAAGCCAGAATGTTAGATGCATGTTTCACCCTCCAAAAGAGAAGCCATAAGCCAAGCTGAGCTGTGCCTGCTTTTTGGGGAGGGGTTGTTATGGGTAAAGTGATGCCTCTTTTTATCCATTTCAGTGTGGCTATTCTTGGCTTTGTGCTCACCTGTGTACTCCAGCTTTATTGATTTTTGGCATTCTCATAAAAATAGTTTGGTCTGTATATTGTTTTTATATCATCTCTGTAGGGCGAAAGGGGGCTGGGACTTCTTATTCTGCCATCTTGCCAACATCATCCTCAAATTACTTTTTGCGTATGGTATGAAATATGGGTAGAGGTTCATTTTTTATTCCATATGGTGGTCTAGCACCGTTTTAAAAAAGTTCTATTTTTAAATAGAACAGAATAATCTTGGTGCTTTTGTTGAACACCAGTTGACTATATGACAAAAGTGATTCTATTTCTAGACTGCCTGTTGGGTTCTAGTGATTTGTTTTTATACCACTACCCCACCATTTTGATTACTATAATTTTATAGTAAGTCTTAAAATCAGTCATCATTTTTTGTACTTCCATATGAATTTTAGTGTTGGCTTGATAACTTCTCAAACAGTCCTACTGGAATTTTTATTGGGAGTTAATTGAATCAATAGAATAGTAGAATTGACATTGTACCAAATTGAATCTTCCAATCTACAAATGTGGTCTATCTCTGCATTATTTGGACTTCCTTTATATCTCTCAACAATTTTTATAGTTTTCAGTGTAGCCGTCTTGCACATCTTTTGTTAAATTTATTTTACATTTTTTGATACTGTTGAAAAAAATTATTGCTTTTATTTTCAAATAATTTGTTGCCAATATATCAAAATATAATTGACTATATATGTTTTGTATGATGTGTTTTTACATATTTTTGTGTATTTATTTAAAATGTTATAACCTTGCTATTATGATTATTTATAGTAGATATTTTGAGTATACCTTAGGGTTTTCTGCAAAAGCAATTATATTACCTGAAAATTGAGAATTTTACTTCTTTGAACTTTGTCAGTTATTTAGTTTCATTGGCTTTTTTTATTGTCTAGGATTTCCAGTTCAGTATTGGAGGAAAGTGGTGAGATTGGGCTTCCTTGCCATTTTTTCCTATCTTAGGAGGAAAGCCTTTAATTTTCAAATCTTATGTTAGCTGTAGGGTTTTTTTTTTATTTATTATTTTTGAATTTTATTTATTTATTTTTTAAATTAATTTTTTATGGTGACATTGGTTAATGAAATCAAGTAAATTTCAGCTATACATTTTAACAGTAAGGCATATATAACTGTAGGTTTTTTATGATTGTCCTTTATAAAAATGAAAACACTCTAACTTTTCTTTTTATTTATTATTTATGTAATTATTTTGCTTTTGATTTTTTTAAACAGGTGACATTCAATATTATTTTATATTACTTTCAGGTGTACACCATGGTAGTTAGACATTTATATAATTTGCTAGGTTATCCCACCTGATTAGTACCTACCTGGTACTATATATATTTATTACAATATTACTGACTGTATTTCCTATGCTGTATCTTATATCTCCTTGATTATTTCGTAACTACCAATTTGTGCTTCTTAATCTCTTTATCTTTTTTACTCATCCTCACAAACCCCTGCCCATCTGCCAACCATCAGTTTGTTCTATGTATCTATAAATTTATTTTTATTTTTTCTTTCATTTTTTTTTGTTCTTTAGATTCCATATACAACTGAGATCATATGGTATTTATCTTTCTCTGTTTGATTTTCACTTAGCATAATACCTTCCAGGTCCATCATGTTACAAATGATAAGATTTCATTTTTTTAAATGACTGAGTAATATTCCATTGCAAATATGTGCCACAACTTAGTTGTTGAATTGTCTGTTGATGGGCACTTGGGTTGTTTCAATATTTTGGCTATTCTAAATAATGCTGCCTTAACAACGGGGGTGCATATATCTTTTCAAATTAATATTTTGGATTTCTTCTGATAAATACCCAGAAGTGGGATTGCTGGGTCATATGGTAGTTCTATTTTTAATTTTTTGAGGAATTTCCATATTGTTTTCCATAGTGGCTGCACCAGTTTGTAATTCCACCAACAGGATTCCCTTTTTCCCCTTCTTGCCAACACTTTTTTGTTGATTAATTGATAATGGACATTCTGACAGGTGTGAGGTGTGGTATTAATTTGCATTACTCTGATAATTAGTGATGCTGAGCATTTCTTATATGTCTGTTGGCCATCTATATTTCCTCTTTGGAGAAATGTCTGTTCAGGTCCTCTGCCCATTTTTTAATTGGATTGTTAGATTTTTTTAGTGTTGAGTTGCATGAGCTCTAGGTGGTCTAGTTTCATTTTTTTGCATGTATCTGTCCTTTTTTCTCAGCACTATTTATTGAATAGACTGCCTTTACCCCATTGTATATTCTTGTCTCCTTTGTCATAAATTAATTGACCACATAGGCATGAGCTTATTTTTGGATTCTGTTCTGTTGCATTGATCTATGTGTCTGTTTTTATGCCAGCACTTGATTACTATTGCCTTGTAGTATAGTTTGGTATCATGTATTTTGATACCTCCAACTTTGTTCTTTTTTAATTTTTTAAAATTTAATTTATTTTTTATTTTATTTTTATTTTTTATTATGGTGACATTGGATAATGAAATCCTGTAAGTTTTAGGTATACAGTTCAACAGTAAGACATATATGTATATTGCATATGTGTTCACCACAGTTAGATTTTTTTTTCTATCACCACATATCAATTTTGTTCTTAAAATTGCTGTGGCTGTTTGGGGTCATTTATGGTTCTATGTAAATTTTAGGATTATTTGTTCTAGTTCTGTGAAAAATGCCATTAGATTTTGATAGGGATTGCCTTTGAATCTACAGATTGCTTTGGATAGTATGGACATTTTAACAATGTTGATTCTTCCTATCCATGAACACGGTGTATGCTTCCATTTATTTGTATCTTTTTCAATTTCTTTTTAAAACGTCTTTGATATTTTCTGAATACAGGTCTTTTACCTCCTTAAGTTTATTCCTAGGTATTTTATTTTTTGATGCAATTATAATTATGATTGTTTTTTAATTTCTCTTTTTGGTAATTCATTATTGGTGTATAAAAATCCAACTGATTTCCGAGTGTTAATTTTGTATCCTGCTACTTTACTGAATTCATTTATCGGTTCAAATAGTTTTTTGGTAGAATCTTTAGAGATCTCTACATCTAGTATCATATCATCTGCAAGTAATGACAGTTTTACTTCATCCTTTCCAATCTGGATGCCTTTAATTTCTCTTTCTTGTCTGATTGCTTTAGGTAGGATTTCCAGTACTATGCTGGATAAAAGTCATGAAAGTGGACCTCCTTATCTTGTTTCTGATCTTAAGGAAATTGCATTTAGCCTTTCTCCATTGAGTATGATGTTAGCTGTGGGTTTGTCATCTATGGCCTTTATTATGTTGAGGTATATTTCCTCTATTCCCACTTTGCTGAGAGTTTTTATCATAAATGGATGCTGGATTTTGTCAGACTCTCTTTCTGCATCTCTTGATATGATCATATGATTTTTATCCTTCATTTTGTTTATGTAGTGTGTCATGTTAATTGATTTGCATATGTTGAACTAAACTTGCATCCCAGGAATAAATCTAACTCTATTGTGGTGTATGATCTTCTTAATATATTGCTAAATTTGTTTTGCTAATGTTTTGTTGAGGATTTTTACACTGTTTTTCAGGGTTATTGGTCAATAATTTTCTTTGTTTGTAATGTATTTGGTTTTGGAATCAGAGGACTTGTGGTCTTGTAAAATAAGTTTGGGAGGTGTCACTCTTAAATTAGTTTGGGAGGTGTCACTCTTCTTAAATTAGCTTGAGAATGATAGGTGACAGTTCTTTGAATGTTTGGTAAAATTCACCTGTGAAGCTGTTTGTGAACCTTCAATATTTCTTGTTTGCTGATCTTTTCTTTTTTTCTTTTTGGAAAAAAAAGGGTATTGATTTTTGTCAAATGCTTTTTTTTATTGAGATTTTTATGGCTTCTGATATATTTTTATTTTTATTTTTTGTTCTTATCTCTTGATTTGTTTTCTAACTTTACTAGTTACAGGTATTGAAGACTCTATAGTCAGGTTGATTTTCTTTTTACTGTCTCACATGGAGATAAAATAATGCTGTATATTATACCATATTCAAACGATCCATTATGTGTAGCTGGCATTTAGGATTTTTATAGATTTAGAAAGTAGCTAGGCATACCCAAATATTTCCTAGTGTTATTAATTCTCTGGATGCTTTGGCGTGAATCTTCTTAATATAGATATATTTTGATTTTGATTCAAGAAGTGAAATTGAAGGCTTTTTGTGTGATATAATCACTGATCTAAGTGATTTCTTAGAATTGTGCATCCTCTTATTACATGTATATGAACATAACTTAGCCTCACTATGAACTTAAAATAGTAGATTTCATTTTTTGACGTTTTACTTGAGTAGAAATAAACTGACAAAATAACTAGTATTTATCTTATATAGCAGTTATTGTATATCGTCTGTTTTGCTATATTTTATAAACACAGGCTTTTAATGAATATTTTTGTTTCATTTCTTGTTTTCCTCCTTCATGTTGCAAATATGTCATTGTGCATAGAAATCATATATAGGGATTTGGAGAGTTAACGTCAATTTGAAGGAATTAATGAATTCTTAAATGTTTTTTTTCCTGTTTCATAAAATGTAGTGTTTTAATTGCCTTATTTCTGTGGTTTCTTTCCCCTTCAGTGCCATATAGGTTTCTACTCAAGAAGCATTTAGACTAAGTGTGATGATAAGAAAAGCACATCAGATTCACGGTCACACACACACACACACAAAGAGGAGACAGACACTGAGTGAGGCAGTTTAAATCTACTAATTGTATCTTGTAGAGTACAAGTCTGAAGAGTTTTAGGGAAGAACATGATTATTGCTATTAGGGAAAATTAGGAAAATTTTTATTAAGAATGTGTTGTTATGAGAGCAAATAAGAAATATTTATTAATTGGAAAGCGAGTGTAACATTTCTGAAACATTTGTCTAATGAAATAGTATATTGAAAGTACTTTGTAAAGTATAAAGGGAAGCAAACATGTTAGGGTTTTAAAAAAATCTGTATAATACAATATACTTGTGAGTCTGCGTCTATTTTATTTTCCTAGTTTAACAGGTGTTTAAAAGTAAGTTTAATTCTCATTTTCTCCATATCTTCAATATTTAAGGATTAAAAGACAGCATTTCTGATGTTCTCACTTTTCTGGTGTTCTTTTCTGAGTATTAAAGAGAAGCATTGTACTTCGTTTTAACAATGTAGTATTTCTTCAACTTGATTAATGCTGAATTTTTTTAACTTAAAAGTTAGATTAGCCTGTTTAAGATTATAAGATTATTCATATAAAAATAAACAGATGATCCTTGTTAACATAATAAAATCTAAGTAGTAGATACCTATGAATCATAATTCTATACTGGGTGACCCTTTTCTTATTTTTGTAATGTTTTCCTCCTCATATACTACCTGCATTGTATTGCTCTGTTGAGTTTTACAGGTATTTTCTAGTTAATGAATGAAATCAGAGCTCCTACAGAATTCATTTACAGTCTTTTGCTTTGTCCATGAACCAAAATAAGTCATTTGTGGCTCCATTAGAAAACTCTTGAACACATAAACCCAGTATGCTGAGGTTAGCCTACATCTACACTTAAATGTGGATTTTGTACTTGGAAATTCTGTAAATTTTAAAAATGAGTGGAGCTTGACTCTGGAATATATGGCTATATAGCAAATAGAAGATGAGGTAAGATGAGAATCTGTTTATGGAAAATGTATGAGTTTTACATTATTCTTTCTCATTTCCAGTCTGAATTTTGGTGAACATATTAAATGTCCCTTTCAGATGTAATGCAAAACTAATTCATTGTTTAAATTTTAAACTGCCCAGTTGTTGAACTTCAGTTGGGGAGTACTTTAATAAAAACATTTTAATATCTAATTATGAAAATTATAGAAGTGACCCAAAGAGTTTGTTTTGTATTTTTATTTTATTCCTTTATTAACCCATTGATCTTTATTTTTTCTTATACCTGAAAATAAGAACAAAATGTGTGCTTATAGAGCAATTATTTTATTGAGGACATATCTTAAAAGTCAAGAAGTGAAGCTGCTTGGTAATGCTATAAATTTAAAACTGTCCTACAGCAAGACAGTACAATGCAAATATGACTTAATAAGATCACAAACTGAATTTCAGTGAAACAACCAAGATTTACATTAAATTAGAAATTTTAAAACTGATTTAGTTTGTTTTACTGAGCATTTGCTTAATAACATTTTGCCTTCTTGCAATCTTTTTAAAGACAATAATTCGTCTGTGAAATGCAGGCACATCCTCAGTAGAAAAATTGAAAGCAACAGCTCAGTTTCTGAAACCACACATATAGCGATATAAAGAAATATTCCAGCTCTACAAAATTTAATAAATCATCCCATTTCCTAATTTGATCATATTAGATGCTGATGTGGAAGAAGCATTTCAAATACCATCTCCTCATTAATATACATCAGTCTGGGGAATAGAATGGAATACTTATGCAGAGATGTCACAGTTACTGTTTCTTAGTTTACTAAGTGGAACAGGTTGATGTGATACTGGGTGCTATTTGTCAATGTCTTGTTAAAATGGTTTGGGTCGAGTTATGGAGTCCAGAAAGACGGCGGCTGATAAATCAAAAGTGGATTGAGTGGACAGGAGGCAGTGATTGATACTGTGACAGGATATGAAGAAAGGAACCTTGATACAAGCATGCATGATATTGAATATGAGAAGGAAAATGGCCCTGGAGTATGGATATTATTCAAAGAAATGAGAATAATAATATCAGCCTGAAAATATTGCCAGCTGAAGATTAGGATAGTCCTTATTAGAGGATAATACTTTGTTTGAATGGTAAGGGTGAAATTATGTAAAAATTTATGTGAGAAGAATATTTTAACCTATGCCTGAAGACTCTTTAATGATTATCTATTTGTTTAAGGTAGTTTTAGCCTTGTTTTTCCAGACTAATTCTAAACTAAAGTATTGATTCATAAGCATCCCAACTCCCAGTAAAATTAAAACATTTTTTAAATTCTAGAATATTTTAAACAGCATTTACCTTCACATCTTGATTTTATAGAAGTATGTGTTTAGAGACTGAACTTCTATGAATAGATAGTATTTTCTATACGTTGGTTTTGACTTACAAAATTAGATTTTTAGTTTTAAGTGAAAAATCTGCATTACACAGTTTTCAACATGATTAGTCATTTTGAATGGCATATGAAAGATCCCTGACAGATGAACCATTTTACAAAGATCAAGGCTGTATATATTGAATTTTCTTTTACTGAGTTATCAGTGAAATATTAGTCAATGTCGTGGAGTTCTTGGTGGGAATTTTTTGATTAATCCTACTTTTATCCTTGACAGTGTGTAAGTAGGAAGAACTTTCTTTTCCTTCCTCTCTAGAAGAGTTCTGTATCTAACACTGACAAAATAAGAGCTTCTTTGGAAAGGTGTTCTGTTAACTTTTAATTATATAGTATATGAGAGACAGAGATGCGGAGTTATCAAATAATTATAATTACAGTATTTGATTCTTATGTACAATGTCTTTTTCTTCCTCTTAAGAACTTAAACTTTATGGTGTAATTTTTGTTAAGAGTATAATAGAAAACATTTAATATGAGGTATTGCTAACTATTTATTTAGGTGATTGAAACCAGTAGTGATGAATTCATTGATAATTTTTTTCCTAGCCCTTTATAAAAATTCTGGTAAATGTGTTAATATTCCTGGATTTCTCAAAACTCATTTAATTAAATGAAAGATGTTATTTTTGGCCTTATCACTTCAGTATTTGAAAAGTCAACATCATTGTGTCAGCTAAGTAGCATAGTATTAGAACTTAATGTAAGTTCTTAATGTGTTGTTTATTGCCACAAATTGTTTTATGAGGCCAAGAATGTGAAGAGAGAAAGTAGTTATTTCCAAATTATAGAATAAATTTTTTATAGTTTTCTGGAGTTTCCCTTTTAATTTGTTCTCTCCATGGCAGCCAAAATGCAAATCTGATAGTACCTCCCTTATTTCAGTGGTTTAGAATAGAATCCAAATGTTGGTGAGCCCTGCAGTCCCTCTGTGATCTGTTTCTCTCTGCCTTTTCAATCACTCACATCTTTCTAATCCCAATCATACTTATGGTTTCTCTGTAGTTTCTCTCTCTCTCTCTCTCTCTCTCTCTCTCTCTCTCTCTCTCTCTCTCTCAGGGTCCTTAAACATGTAGTTGCTTCTGCTCAAAATGTTCTTTTCTCTTTCTCATCTCTTATTTATCTTTGAGGTCTTGACTTAAAGACATTTCCTTGGAAGGCCTTCTCCGTCCACCCAGACATTGATGCATTCTCCCATCGTACACAGTATTTACAGTTTGTAACCAAGATTCTAGCAAGCTGCTAAAGCTAATTCTAGTTACTGTTACAGAAACGTGGCTGTGCACTTAGTCTTATTAATTTTCAGCTTATGGATTGATCTTTAAGCTCAATAATAATCACTCACTTCTTGCTTGATTCTCATTTCAATCATGGAGAAACTAATTTGAAATTATGGAAGATGACATTAATGACAAATTAGAAATAGTATAGAAAAGTTCTGGATCAGCCTTTCTGAATCTTGGTGCTCATTTATAAAATGAGTATTAAACTCAGTTTTAGCTCTAATTCTGTTTCTAAATTATAAATTAGTTTTATGAAGCATAGTCATTTAAACAAAAACTTTGTTTTATCATTTTCCACTTTAACCGTTTTTTAAACTAAAGAATGTGCCTGCTATTTTACCATGTAACTGTGCTCCAAAAGAATAATTAAACCCACTTCAAGGAACTGAACATTTACTCCCATTGCAGCTTCTATTTGCTTCCCTACAGAGCTCTAGTTTTCTACAGAGCTTTTATTTTCTGTGCATTTGTTTTGTAAATGCTCTTATGCAAATTTTTGTTTACCTTAAAGAGGTGGCCATGAAGCCCTGGAGAGGTATACATGTAGTATTTGTAGGGCTAGAAGGTTCAGATTATTTCTTTGAGATGAGGAAGCCGAGACTAGAGATGGTAATTCTACAATAACCAGGTAGTGGTGGCAGAAATGTTCCCTAAGTGTGGTGATTTTATGGCTTCTCTTTTTACAAGGTCACTTTTTTCCCCCTTTCAATTTTTAAATGGGTATGGATCATGCAGGATCAATAGAGGAAGAGAAAATTTTGGAGGTGCAAAGCTGAACAACCTTGTTCGTGTACACAGGTGGTCTGAAAATGAGCTATCTGCTTGAGGATAATAAATTGAGCATGAAGTGAACATTGCACATAAATACAAGAGGTTATCAATTTGTTTTAAACATCTACTGTATTCCTGTAAGGGCACAGTTAAATAAATGTGTTTCTATTGTTTGTTTATCTTAGGTAGTGTTTATTTATAAAATTTATCCAAAATAAAGGTGAAGCCCAGACTTTGGGCCTAATGATGGGTAATGTAAGCTTTTATTTAGGTCACTATTTTTATTAATATGCCCTTCACCGGAACTAGCAGCAGTTTTGCAGTGACATTCAAAACAGAAGGATTTTTAATTATTAGTCCTATGGAATTCATGAACTCATTTTAAAAACAGTGTACTCTCCTCTCACCCCACCTTCTACTTTTTAATTGAGATTTTCTAGGTTTATAACATATAATTCAAACTGAGAAAAATGTGAACTGTTAAATATTAGTCATGAATAAAAAAATTTAGTGATTTACATCGAATAAAAGAATTTATGTAGCTCTGTAGTGTTGGATCAATTAAATAAACGAATGCTTTTTTTTATTTTTTATTTTTTGACACTATGTCCTTCCAGTTTTCGGATATTTTAAATCAGTTTTAATGCCTTCACATCAAAATTGTTTAGGTCCAAAAGAAGTATAGTAAAAATTAATTAGTTGTCTTCACCTTCAAAAATTATTTGATTAATACTACCCACATTCTTAGTTGGTATAAATAAAACTTGTGTTCTCTAATGATGAAGTAGATTATTTTTTCATACACATTTCTTCTTGACTTTTTAACTACAGCACTATTCTAGTTCTTTTGTTCTTGACTCACATTGGATCTCTTTGCTGCCCAGTTAAAATCAGGGCCCAGATTTCCATTTATGATGGCAGCTGTATTGTGGGGAGCCCTGTCTGGGGAGTCCCCAATTGACCGAATAGATTCATTCTCTCTGAGCTAAATTATGGCTACTTTTCTGGTTTTCAGACAAATTTCACTGTTGGTAGAGTGAGGTCATGACTAAACAGGTGAGTGATGATTTGTCCTTTTTGATTTTATACACTCCTCTTCAGTGTTATAGATAACCAGTAATTGACTACACTTCTTTATGCCACATTTTCTACAGTGTTAAGTTAAAGACATTTAATGTGCTTTTGGTTGAGGAGATTTCAGCTATTATAGCAGTAGCTGAATATCTTGCTATTTCTTGTGCCACACATACTGTGGAGCAACGGAAGAAAATCAGAATGCTACGTAGGGGATGCTTTGTTTCCTGGTCAGAGCCTAGGCCAGAATTTACAATGGTGGTTTGCCATAGGCACTGCTATTGGGTATAACTAACTGCTGATGCTTTTAATTGAGTGGCTCCTTGAATGTTAGCAGACACTTAAACTAGTCCTTGCCGTAGATGAGCTTATTGTCATAAGATTTCCTTTTTGATTTTTCTCTGTCTTTGTCTACTTGATCATTTTACATAGTCATGGTATAACTCAAGATAGAAAATAATATTTTTTCCATATCTCATGATGTATGTAGTGGATAAGGGTAATTTATTGAGAATGAAATTATTTTCCCCTATTCATTTCTATGACATTGTGGGATTGTAAAACCTTGCTCAAAATATTGATGATTACTTAAAATACCAAAGTAATTTAAAAGTAGATAAACTGTTGTATGTTTTTATAATAGTGTTAATAATAAGTAAGTAGTCCTTAACTGTGTCCTTTATTTTTATTTTGTTCTGTACTCATTTTTGGTGAGGAAGGATCTAGAATATGAATTTTCAAATCTATTTCTTAAAAGATTGTCATATTTGTGTTCTGTTATATAGAGAGTGCTTAATATTTAATGACATTTTGTTCCAGAGCTTACTATTCCTGTATTTTTTTTAGAATGAATATTTTCATAAGCAAGTTTATCTTGTGGGTGCTGCAAGCTTTACAGCTTACTATTATAGCAAGAAGTGCAAGTAATGCCATCTGTAACATATCAAGTTGGTCTTCTTGACAGTGCTAAACTTCAGTAATTCCTGTGCATTTTTTAATACTTAGAATAAACTTTACATTCACAGATATAAGATGTGCATTAATATATAAAGATACTTTTGCCAAAACCAATTGGTCTTTATTTTTTAAAGTTAAATATGGGGACATTTCACACTCTAAATTCTATAAATTTTGTTGAAAAATATTGCTTTTTCCTCATAGGATTATTGTGACAAGATATAAAGAAAACTTACTGGTATGAAAAATTATTTCCTTTTATTTTCTCTAGTCTGGATTTCTTAGAGTTTCTGTTGGTTATGTTATTCTCTTTTTTTTTGTGTGTGTGAAAAAATCCATGTTCACACTCTGTCATTGCCTCTTTACTTAGGAATCTATGCATCTTGTGCCAGTTATCTTTCAGCATTATTTCCAGGCTGGTGATTCTGAAGTTTTATAGTTCACCTTCATATGGAAGGCCCTCACCCTTTACCTTCCTAATGATTTTATTTTCACATTCATGCATTGTCTGGTTCTTGTCAAAAGAAATAGACTTAGGTAGTATTTTCTTTTCTGTTTCCAATATGCTTTCTGTTAATGGCCACTATTACAGTTGGCCTTTTTGACTGTAACAGCACATTGGAAATGTTACTCTCCAGGAAAATGTATAATGACTACCAGGTCTCTTTCCAGATCGCTCTTATTTTATGAGTATAGTAATCTCTTCTCATTTATGAGTTTGCCTTATTTGAAATTCAGATATAATGTAGATTTACTTCTGTACTGTATATGTTTCTCAGAACCTCTGCTGGACATCTGGGTCACTTGTTTCCACCTTTGTTCTTTTGCCAGTTGCTTCTTAGGCAATTGGTCACATACATATTAAGTGTCATGAAAATATATTATATTATATCATTGAGGTATGTGTATTGCCATGTGGTATTTGCAAATCTTATGATATTGGGCAAGAAGAGATTAAAAAGAATGTTGTTTGTGCCGTAAGAGCTATTACTGCCAACGTAGATGTCTAGTAGTACTACACATGAAGTGCCATGGCAGTGTAAAATGAAAGGCATATTGTTAGCTCAGACTCCAGAAAGTATGGGAATTTCTGCCTAAAGAGATTTAAAATCATTCTCCCATCATCAGGTTTGTGGAATATTGACCAAAGAAGCAAAGCTCTTGGGTTAGAGACCAGGGAGCTATAGTACCACAAAGCATTCCTATTAATTTGTAAAACTGGAAACTAGAATTTTATAACAAATGTTTTTTTAAAGCAAAGCTTGTCATAGAAAGTAATAGGTAAAGATTTGGTTTTTAAAGTTTCTATTTCGAGAAGGTGTGTAAGCAAAGTCTTAAAAATGGACCTGCAGATGAGGTGTGAATGAATTACTGCAACCAAAATGAAGTGGAAAGAAGCTTTCAAAAGAAGCCCACAGCTTATATTCCATACTTTATTCAAAGAATAGAGAAAATTTCAGGTTTATTAGCATGTCAAAAGCAGGAGAACCTGGTTAATGGTTGATTTTTAATCTTTCTTTGATCATATCAGATGTGAAATGTGATATCAAAGGGAGAACCTGATGAAAACCATGGATCTTCTTCCCAGAAAATTTCGTATATTTACATACATAGTTTTTCATGTCCTTTAGCAGAGGTTCACTGACATTCTAAAACTCCATGGACCTACTAGGTAAGAACGTTTCTGCCAATGTCAGAAACATTTAAGCAACTTTCAGAATCAAACCTGAATGACTATGTAAGCATAAATAAATATCTGTGAGCTAAGGGAGACAGCAGGTCCTACTCAGTAATTATCTATTTTCTGCTCTTCCTATTTTAGCCACATTATTGTCTGTTTCAGCCTCAGTAGTATATCTTCTCTTAATTTAAAAGAGAAATAGAAAAATATAGCTTGTTACCAGTATAGGATAGGGAAATGCCTTTGGTAACTATTTAATGTGTTCTTTTCCCCTGTATTTTTTCATTTTAGTGAATGTGAAACATACTTATGAAGCTTTATAGATTGTCGTGTAGTCCCATTAAAAAATAAGATGATGAGAACCTTGTTGAAGAATTCTCCTACCGTGAGGATTTCTGAGAAGTTAATTCTGTTTAAGAAAATATTTTATTATCCCTTAATTCTGTTACATTGTACTTACCTTTGTTGTAAATTATGTTTCTTTGAATAATCTCTTTAGTTATTCTATCTCTTGAATTTTTTATTTATTTTCTAGGTAACTTATAAAAATAGTAAATGAGATTGATTCTGTAGTCATTTTGGAGTAGTTCATTGTACTTTTGGAGTAGAGGTGACCCTTGAACAACATGGGGTGCTGTTGAAAATCTTTGTGTAACTTTTAATCCTCCAAAAACTTCACTATCCATAACCTACTGTTGACCAAAACCTTACTGATAATATAAACTGTCGATTAACATGTATTTTGTACATTATATATATACTGTATTCTTATGCTAAAATAAGAAAATGCTAGAGAAAAGAAAATGCTATTAAAATCATAAGAAAGAAAATACCATTTATAGTAATTATTGAAAAAAATTCACTTATAGTGTACTCATGCAGTTCATATTAGTTCATATTAGTGTGTTAAGAGTCAACTGTATTTTGGTTTTTATACCTACCATTGAAGAAAATATCTTTTTTTTTCAGACTCTCTTTCCTTCACTTGTGTCTCAGGTTACCCGAATATCCATTAAGATAGGGATCAAGTGTTATTAATTTTGTATCATCATTTCCTAGCACAGTGGTACTTGCCTAATAGTAGATTTCAGTAAGTCCTAATAGTTGGTTCACTGATGTGAATGAATAATTCCTCCATTTCCAACACAGATATTTTAAAAAATTTTTTTTACCTGAGACTTTTGTTTAGGAGGATTTTTGAAAGTCTTAAAAATTACCTTTGTTTTATCCTCTTTACCTCCAGAAGAGTTGTGTGCATGGTAAATTAACTCTAAGCCTGATTTTCAGGATATTCGTTTCTAAATTCTAGTTGGAATCTTGGGAGGGAACATTATAGAAAAATAATAATATATCTTTGAAGACTGTGAGATAAAGTCTTTGAGGAAAGTTCAGGTTGGTTTTAAAATTGTTCATCACATATGGCCTTATCACTTTTTTAGAAAAGATTGAAGAGTGGTGTTATTTGAAAAAATAATGAATTAAATATTACACATGAAGTATTTTTATTTTCCAGGAGGTGCAATGCCACTTTGAAAATAAATAAAACTAAAATAACTAGAGCATTGTTTATTATTTTTCTCTTAAATGAATATTATGGAATTCACTTTTACTTTGTTTAAAGTCTTAGAAATAAGGCTTTATACTTGACTAGGTTCATTTCTATCAAGAAACCAATATTTAGGAAGAGTTCTTTTTGGTAATAATGATTGCATTTAATGTATTTACTGTCATAGTATTCTCCGTTTTTAGCAGTGATGATCTCTGATACTGTTAAAGGAAATGGAAAAAAAATCAACAAAAAGCTTCTGCAATTATAGGTAACAAAGCAGGAAGGAAGGTGATGGAGAAGGCTTCCATGATATCCTTAAGCTTTATTCACTAAAGAGGATATTACCAAACTCACATTGACTACTTTGGGAAATTAAACTTAAAAAGGCTCTCAAGTTACCATTAAGGGCATATATCTGCTACTTTGATGATGATTATTATTATTAGCTTTGGAAAAGCTAAAAAATGACTCCGATTCTATGTAGTTACATTTTGAACTATATCTACATGGCTTCCTTGTATTCTTTGTAAAAGTATTTTTTAGTGTTTTACTTATTGGCCCTTTGTAAAATCTGTTAAGGAATATAAATATCTGGGTTTTATTTTTAAACTTTAACGAATTGTAGATAGAATAAAATACTTTCTTAAAATGATTTTTTAGAAACAAATATTTCTAGATAATTCACTGATTTCTTTTGTATTAATTAAAATTTCAAACATATTTAAGAATAGGGGAATAACATAATAAATACATGCCCATTACATGGATTCAGCAATTACTAAGATCTTGCCAATGGCTGTTGCTGCGGATGGTAGTGGTCTTGGTGGTGATTCTGGTGATGTTGCTGCTGCTGCTCCTCCTGCTGCTGCTGCTGTTCCTCCTTCTCCTGCTCCTGACCCCCACTCCACCTCTTCCTCTTTTTCTGCTTTTTCTTTGCTGAAGTATTTAGTAGCACATTTGGGCACTGTGTTTTTTTTACACACTCATCAATTTGCATCTCTGAAAAATATGGCAAATTTGTTAATCTGACACAGTGCCATTATTAAGTTTGTTTTGATACTGATTTTCTAGCCATCTACTTATATTTTTGCATATAACTACCTTCTCATTTAAGCCACTTCAGGAAATCTGTGTTTCATATCTTTCAAATTTTTTCATTTTTCCATTTTTTAAAAGAGATAGCTAAATTATCCTTGATCACAAGGTATCAGTTTTTATTTCTGTTATACCCTGGAAGGAAATAGAAAGACCACTTTTCCATGTGGTTAAGTAGTATACGGGCCTCCAAAGAACACGTTTCAAAAATTATCTTTCTTGACTGATACAATGCAGTTTCTTACTACATGGCTGGCTTGTTCAAAATTTTTTTTTTCATATTCAGAAAGTCAATTTCAGAAGTATTTCAGTTGAACAATGTGAGAAATTCTTATATTACCATGTGGCTTGTATAATAAAACTATTTCTATTTTATGTAGTCTGGCAGTACTTCTCAAATTATCTGTGGTAAAGAACACCCTCCCAAAGTTTCAGTCCATTGCAAACTAGTATTTTTTTTTTTAAATAAAAAATATACTTATAGCAAATCACTGTAAAAGTTTGTAAACTCGTATTCTCAATTTCTTTATCCTATTGTGAACTATAATAGTTCATGGACTGACCCTAGTCTATTTTTGAGTAGCTCTGAAATGTTACTGTTAAGCATAGTAATTGTATATATTTATCAGTTGGGATTGTTTCAGTGATACTTTCTGAGAAAGAGTAAACTCTGTGCTTCTCACATAGTTCCAAGTATCTGTCACTTTTTAGCTTTCCTGGTTTGAGAGTTCAAGGCTATTTGCAAGCTTCTTTCAGTAGTTGTATGGCATCGTTGGATTGTTCAGTTGGACTGAAGGAGCAATTCAATCATTCTTATAAAACGTACAAGACCCAAATATGTACTTGAAAGGGGTATTTTTGGGGTGAGGAGGTATGGTTGGAAGCCTTAGACATGAGCCAGAGAAACAGCCCTATACAAGAGCAATAATGTTAGACTAGGAGTTAAAGACCTGGTTTTGATTCCTTTTCCATGATTTAGAAGCAATATGATCTTAGTTAGCCTTTATCTGGGCTTGCTTATTCATTTGTAAATTGTGATTACTAATTACTATGCCTGCTTTGCAAAGCTTTGAACATTCTAATCTTGTCTTTTAATTTCTTGTTTCTTCTCCAGAGGTCCTCAGCAACAAGATGTTTGTGGTTTTCACTTTAGTTCTCCAGAAATGGACTGCCTTAGCTACTGTCTATACATTTGCTCTATTTTCAATTTACTGCCTTCTAACTTTTTCACCTACTACTGAGTTTCTTTTCTTTACGTTATAGCTTTTTGATTTTAGAAGTATACCTATACTTTTAACTAATGTTTAAAGTATTACACACTCAATGATCATTAATGCTCTTTTGATATTTCTATTTTAGCTTTTGTTATTTTTTTAAATTGTATTTTTTTTTTTTTCGTGATATCCTGGTTCAGATTCCTGAATGAGGGAATCTGATTGACTCAACTAATAATTCTGATATGTGATGAGCTACACTACAGTTGCTGGCCAGCCTGTGGTCTGACTTCCTTTAGATCAGATAGTTCCATCTAGGTTAGCCTCCTGTGGTTTGGCTATATCTCAGTTTGGAATCTGGCAGGTGCTGTAAGTGTAAGTGTAAGTGAAACTGTTCAAGATGAATGAACACATATTCACTTATATCCATTTTGGAGAAAATATTTTAAGGAAAGAGGAGATATTAGTCAAGAAAATTAGTCTCATAGACACCTTTTAGAAAATGTCAGACTAATTTTATTCACATTAAAATGCATTGCACTCGACTCCTGTGATGTTTAATCTTCTATATTTCTGTTAATACTTTTTAACTCTAAAAATTAAAAGCCCTTCTGAGTGTCTTCTCTTATGTAAACTCTGTTACAAAAAGTTTATGGTCAATATTAGGAGTAGTTGTAGGAAAAGTAAAGCCATGTTATAAAGGACCAAATTGTAGTCCTGAATTGCTCTTGCCACCTACCAGTATTGTTTAAAGGATGTGGTAGATAAAAGATTGGATGTTTTCAATTGAATTATAATTGGTAGAAAGACCTGCCACTCTCTTTAGATATCCTTTTAATTAAGATGGTTCAATTTATTTCTTCAATATAAAATTATGTTACTTATTTCCCATAGCATAAAACCAGATGAAAAGGATAGAATTTACTTTGTATTTTGGGAAAATCACAAAGTTGAAGATTTTTGACTTGAACACATCTTTTAAAAATGATGAACATTATTTGGAACAACATAAATGTGTAAGACAGTGAAATGTTTTTCTAAAGATGTAGTATAATAGTATAATTTGCTCATCTAAGTGAAACTCTATTTCATAAGTTGTCTGCTTGCATTGTCTTTTCTAGAAAATATGTATTGAGCTTGTGTTATGTGTTAAGTACAGTAGTATACCAGTTTACTCAATGTCACTCAAGAGGCCATAGCAGATCCTATAAGAATGTTGTTTCTTGGTCGACAGTGGCAGTTGGAGTGGGAAAGCATTTTTTAAAAATTGAGATATAATTGACATATAACTTTGTACTAGTTTTAGGTATACAACATAATGATTTGATATATGTCTATTGTGAACTGATCACAATAAGTTTATTTAACATCTATCATCACCCATAGTTTTTTTCTTTCTTGTGATGGGAATGTTTAAGATCTGCTCTCTTAGTAACTTTAAAATATACAATACAGTATTGTTAACTATAGTTACCATGTTGTACATTACATCCCCCGGGCTTATTTATCATATAAATGGAAGTTTATACCTTTTGACCACCATCACCCATTTTGCTCACTTCCACCTATTGCAATCACCAATATGTTTTATGATCTATGAGTTGTTATTTTTTTTTAAGATTCCATATATGTGATGCCATATATTCCATATATGTGATGCCATATAGTATTTGTCTTTCTCTGATTTATTTCACTTAGCATGTCCTCATGCTCCATCCATGTTGATGCAAATGGCAGGATCTCCTTTTTTATGGCCAAATATCATTACTCTCTTTGTGTGTATGGATGTGTATAAAATGACATTTTCTTTATTCATTCATGCCTTGATGGACACTTAAGTTGTTTTTATGCCTTAACCATTATAAATAATGCTTTAGTGAACATGGGGTGCAGATACCTTTTTAAGATAGTACCTTTATTTCCTTCAGATAAATACCTGGGGTGGAATTGCTGGATAATATGCTAGTTCTATCTTTAATTTTTTAAGAAATTAAAAAATTTCATGCTGTTTTCCATAGTGGCTGCACCATTATATACATTTTCACTAACTGTACACAAAGGTTCCCTTTTCTTCATATCTTCATCAACATGTGTAATTTCTCATTTTTTAAATAATTACTATTCCAACAGGTGTGAGGTCATATCTCTTCCTTGATAATTAGTAATGTTTGACACTATATTATGTACCTGTTGGCTATTTGTATGCCTTCCTTGGAAAAATGTCTATTCAGATTCTCTGCTCATTTTTAAATTAGATTGTAAGTGTTTGTGTGTTTTGACTATTTAATTGGATAAGTTTTTTTTAGTATTTTTTAGGTAGCAGCCCCTTATGTTATATATGCAGATATTTTCTACTCTTCTGTAGGTTCCTTTTCATCTTGTTGATGGAAACTATTTTTAATGTAATCCAACTTGTTCATTTTTGCTTTTTTTGCCTTCGCTCTTTTTTTCCTACCAAATCAAAAAAAAAAAAAATCATTACCAAGATGAATAGAAAAGAGATTTTTGCCCCCTTCCCATTTTCTTCTGGGAGTTTTATGGTTCCAGGTCTTACATTCAAATATTTAGTTCGTTTTGAGTGGATTTTTGTATATGATGTAAGATTGTGGTCTAATTTTATTTCTTTGTGTGTAGCTTTCCAGTTTTTTCAACACCATTTATTGAAGAGACTGCCCTTTCCCATTTTTATATTCTCAATTTTTTGTCATAAATTAACCATCAAACGTGTAGGTTTATTTTTTGGCTCTTTGTTCTGTTTTATTCATCTTTGTATCTGCTTTTATGTCAGTACCATACTGTTTTCATGATTGTAGCTTTGTAATATAGTTTGAAATCAGGAAGTGTGATACCTCCAGCTTTGTTCTTTCTCTAGGCTGCTTTGAGTAGTCATTGGACTACATCAAAAAAAGTTTCCATCAACAATAACCATCAATGAGATGAAAAGGAACCTACAGAAGGGGAGAAAATATTTGCATATATCTGATAAGGGATGTTTTGTGGTTCATACAAATTTTAGGATTTTTATATCTGTGGAAAATGCCATTGAAATTTTGGTAGGGATTGCATTAAATCTGCAGATTGCTTTGGGTTGTATGGACATTTTAACAATATTAATTTTTTCAATCACAAGCACAGAATATCTATTTATTTGTGTGTGCTTTGAATTTTTCATCATTATCTTATAATTTTCAGTTTATATGTCTCACATCTTTGATTAAATTTATTCCTTACATATTTTATTCTTATTCATGCCATGCTAAATAAATAGTTTTCTTAACCCATATCCCATTTGCTCTGGGAATGCTTACACTGGTGATGCTTGTGGCTGCAGTGTTTACCCTGAGATAACTCATGGATTACCCCCATGAGTTCTAGCTTGACCCCCAGAGTTTGCCATGAAATATCTTGCTTTTATTATTATTTTTGAATTGCTGTAATATATCAATATTGGTAGCCTTTAGAAACAAATGACATCATCCTTTTTACAGCCAGCATTCCATTTTTAGTAGTGGTATTTCCTTTTACAAAGTAAGTATTCTCAATTGCTGAAAATGTAAAATCCTAGAAAACTTAGCATTTCTACTCATGATGTTAATGTCATTCTCTAATAGTTGTTAGCCAAAGATTGATTTGATTGGCCTGATTTATATATACATTGCTGTTACATTAGGAATAGAGACAAGTTCTGTGTAGAAATAACTCCAAGACAGTTTTTATATTTTATTTTCACATTTGAAAACCAGTCAGATTTGCTTAAAGAATGTGTTTATATAAAATTAAATTAACGCTGGCAGCAAGTTTCACTTTTTCCGAAGTGGGAAATGGGTTAGTTTCTCTTTCCTATAGTTAGTGTATAGAAATGCAACTGAGTTTTGTATATTGATTTCATATATTTTGTTACATGCAAAGTATATTTTGTGTATAACAAAAATGCAACTTTGTTACATTTTTGATTAGTTTTATTTTTGGTGGAGTCTTTGGTGTTTTCTATATGTAATATACTGTCATCTGTAAATAGAAACAGTTTTACTTCTTCCTTTCTGGTTTGGTTACATTTTATTTTTCTTGCCTAATTGCTATGGCTAGGACTTCTAATACTATTTTCAATAAAACTGACAAGTGTGAGTATCTTTCTGTTTGTCCTGATATTAGATGAAAAGCTTTCAGCTTTTTACCATTAAATATGTTAGCTGTGGGTTTGTCACATATGGCCTATGTTATGATAATGTACATTCCCTCTATACACCCACTTTGTTGAGAGTTTTTATTGTGGATAGATGATGAATTTTGCCAAATTCTTCTTCATCTGTTGAGAAGATCATAAGATTTTTATCCTTAATTTTGTCACTGTGGTATACGATAATGATTTGTGGATGTTGAAACATTTTTGCATTTTTAGAATAAATGCCATTTGATCATGGTGTATGATCCTTTTAATATATTGTTGAATTCCGTATGCTAATATTTTGTTGAGCATTTTTGCACCTATATTTATCGGGGATATTGGCCTGTAATTTTATTTTGTAATATCTTTGTCTGGTTTTCTATCAGGGTAATGCTGGTCTCTTAAAATTAGTTTGGAAACATTGTTTCCTCTTCTATTTTTGGAAGACATGAAAAAGATTTACGTTAATTCTTTAAATGTTTGGTAGAATGTATCAGTCAGTGAATTCATCTTGTCCTGGGCATTTCTTTTTTGGGTGATTTTTGACTACTGATTCAATCTCTTTACTAGTAATTGTTATGTTCAGATTTTCTGTGTCTTCTTGATTTAGTCTTTGTGGATTTTAGAAATTTATCCATTTCTTCTAGGATCTGCAATTTATTGGTATGTAATTGTTTATAGGAGTTTCTTATGATCCTTTGTATTTCTGTGGTATCAGTCATAACAGTTCTTTCATTTCTTATTTTATTTGAGTCTTCTTTCTTTTTCATGAGTATAGCTAAAGGTTTGGTTTTAAAATTCCCATTCAGTTTCAGTGGCCATTTCTATTATCTTTTTAGTCTCTTTCATTTATTTCCTCTGAATTTTGTTAATTTCTTCTACTACCTTCAGTTTCTGTTTGTTATTTTTCTAGTTTCTTTAGGTATAAATTTAGGTTGTTTATTTGAGATCTTTCTTATTTCTTCATGTAGACATTTATCACTAAGAACTCCTTTTGTTGCATCCCATAAGTTTTGATATGTTGTGTTTCTCTTTTCATTTATGTCAAGATATTTTTTATTTCTCTTTTGATTTTATCTTTGACATGTTGGTTGTTCAGTAGCATGTTGTTTAATCTCCACATATTTGTGAATTATTCAGTTTTTTTGTACTCATTTTCTATTTTTATCCCATTGAGGTCAGAAAAGATGTCTGAAAGGATTTTAGTCTTCTTAAATTTGTTAAGATTTGTTTTGTTTTGTGGCCTAACTTCAACCTGGAGAATGTTCCATGTGCACTTGAGAAAAATGTGTGTTTTGTTACTTTTGGATCTAATGTTCTGTAAATGTTTGTTGAGCCCATGTGATCTAATGTGTTATGTCCAGTGTTTATTAATTTTCTGTCTGGATGATCTATCCATTGATGAAAGTAGGGTATTGAAGTTTCTTACTATTATTATTTATTTTTTCTCTTTTGCTTGGTTAATATTTGCTTTCTATGTCAAGGTGCAGCTATGTTGGCTGCATAAATATTTACAAATGTTATATCCTCTTGTTGGATTGACCCTTTTATCATTGTAAAATGACCTTCTTTGTGTCTTATTACAGTTTTTGTTTTAAAGTCCATTTTTTTTCCTGACATAATTGTAGCTACCTCAGCCTTTTGGTTTCCATTTACATGGAATATCTTTTTCCAACTCTTTATCTTCAGTCTGTGTCTGTCCTTAAATCTGAAGTGAGTGTGTTTTAGGCAACATGTAATTGGGTCTCCCCTCTCCCCCATTCAGACACTGTATATATTTTGTTGGGACAATTTAGTTCATTTACAGTTAAAATAATTATGATAGGTATGGGCTTATTGCCATGTTGTTGTTGTTGTTTTTTTAATTCCTTTGTTCCTTTCATCTTCTCTTGCTCCCTTCCTTTTGTGTATCTAGTATATCTTTTTGCTTGATGTTTGCCATGAGGCTTTATAAAACATCTTATATTTATCACAGTCTATTTTAAGTTGATAACTAAATTGAAAACATTCTAAAGCTTTACATTTTTATTTTCCCCATCTGCCACACTTTATCTCTCATGTTACAATTTACTTCTTTTTATCTTGTGTATTAATAAATTTAGTTGTAGTCATTTTCACTGCTTTTGTCTTTTAACCTTCATACTAGATTTGTAAGTCATTAACTCACCGCCTTTACAAGGTTAGATTATTCTGAGTTTAACTATGCATTTACTTTTACCAGTGAGATTTTATATTTTTATTTTTTTTTCTGTTTCTAATTAGTGCTCTTTCATTTCATGTTAAAGAAATCTCTTTAACATTTCTTGTGAGGCTGGTATAGTGATGCTGAGGGAAAGCATTTCTGAGATGTAGAACTGATCCTTAATTTGTGGAGTTTTGGAAGTCCATGAATGTGCATCTGGGGCTGCGATGGGTTTTTTTTTTTTCCTTTTTGTTGGTTGGAGGTTGGTGTTACTGGTTTAACTGGAGCAGATATCAATATAATTGTCTATTGGGGTTCTATGTGTGATATCATTTGGGAGTAGAGTTCTTTGCTTAATAAAAAGCAAAAGCCACAACTTTATAGAATATCAGAATTACATTTATAAAGAATTTTTTTTATCTTTTCTTTCCTTTAAATTCCTAATAACTTCATCATCTATACCAGTCATGTTATATTTATTTTGAATTACTTCAGTGAGATTATTTAAGTCTACCTCTATCTAGATTGTAAACTCTTACATAAGAGTTTTATTCTTGATATTGGCTATATACTTCATATTTATTCTTTGAATGAACACAGCTGGGTGCCAGGCCGTGTTCTACATGGTATGAATAGAGAGTTTTCTCAGGGAGCTCAGAATCTGGCAGGAGAACATATGTAGGCATGATTGTGATTACAGTATATAAATGCTATAGTTTTAGGTATGAGAAAAGTGCTGGGAGGACCCAGAGTCTTTTTATGTAGTAAGTAAGCATTATACAGGTATTATTGAATGAATGAATGTTGATAAAAATATCCTAGGATCGTGTAAGAAACATAACTGAAGCCTTTGGCACTATGCTTTAATTATATAACATAGTTCTATATCTATATTAACTATGAGGCTATATAACGTATTTAATATTATGGAGTAAAATGAAATATGTTAGACTTTTTTTTTTTTCAAGGACAATAGATAAATGATAGCCTATGACTGGCTGGAAGTATTTAATCTCTAACTTATGTACATACAATGTGTGTACTTAATTTTCTGTAAGTATAAAATGTTAACCCATTTAAAAAAATCACATACCTTAGGGGCAGATTTGTTTGTTTGTTTGTTTGTTTGTTTTTTAGATATAGCATAATGTATGAGTTGAGACCAGGCTATGTTTCTTTTATTAGGTGGTTGATGTTAAATAATTTAACTGAGGTGAACTTTATTTTTTAAAATTCTGCAACATGAGAATAGTAAGAGTAAATAGTGAGCTCTTTAAGAACAATATGGCACTGATAAATTTTGTTAAAATGACCAACCATACTGGCTTGCCTGTGACTTTCTTTGTTTTAGCAAAGAAAGTTCTGTTTTCCAAGAAATCCTTCAATCTTGGGTGAAGCAGGAAGCAGTTAGTAAGTAAATGGATGGAGTTGAATATGTCCTCTTTTTCACAGAGCTGATGTATGGATCAAATTACATTTTGTTAAAGTGTCTTGAAAATGGTGAAAGTTGTCCTAATGAAGTTGATATTGTTCTTCCCATTAGAATACTCTTGGAATTCAGCTCTGAACTTCTGTGGGAAGTAATTTGAAATATAAAAATTTGGTTTCTCAGTACTTATTGTTTTTTTCTGTTGCCTAAAATGAGGTACATTTAAGATAAAAGGTTATATTTTATTTTCCAAAGATATTGCTTCATCTTCCCAGGAGGAGGTGAGATTTGAACTAATAATTGAATTGTGATGCTTTAGTTTTAGAGTTTTACATTTAGTATGATTTTTAGTTGTGTTTGAAAAGCCGATTTCACTTTTGAGTATGTAGCTTCTGTTGATTGTGACTATTTTACACATTTTATCTTAGGCTAAAGTTACTTTATAGGATATTTTTCCATTAAGATCTAAGTAGATTTAATAAACCTAAAACTTGGAAAACCTAAAGTCCAAAGATGCCTAAGTAGGCCTTATATATATCTAGGAACTGCTCTGTACATTTCAGAGGTGTAGTAGGGTCCTGAGGAAAGCAAATAAAATTTCCCAGACAACTTATAACCTCAACCTCTTTTTAAAGAAGGTTTCTCTTTATGTCGTCTCTCGTGGCTCCATAGTTATATATGGTCTTAGTAACATTTGCTTATTTGATACCATGTAGATAACCACCAGAGTAATCTCTAGCCTTTTCTATTTGGAGAAATTTGGGAATGGGTATGAAACTCTGCTTGTAGAGTCATCAGTTGAGGCAATTCTTTTTCCCATTTATTGGTTATTTACCACTTGTTTCTTTTCTTGAACTGTTTTTATTTTTATTTTTTTATTTTTCATCATTAAATAAAACCATCAGGGAAAGACAACACCCTATTTTTGAAGTAACTGAAGAAAGACAATGTGGCAGGGTATTGTGTTACAGGGGAATGCTGTCACTTAATAAGTGCTTTTAAGAGTTCCCTTGAGATTGCTAGAGAGCTAGGGAACATGTTTCAAAAGGTACTGTATTAGGAATAAGTAGATGGAGTTACTTAGTAGTCATGTTTCCTTGATCTTAGATCTTGTTGGATCTTACAATCTAAGAAAGATTGGCTTTGATCAGAGTTAGAATAGGTGTGACCTTCCTTAAAGCTGAATACGTCAAGCATCATGTTCATTATGTTGAACTTTTACTAGAAAGTTTTGTAAACTAAGATTATCTTCTTAGGTTTAGGAGTATATTTTTAAGAGACTTTGTACGACATTTCATTGGTATATAAAACATTTTTTTCTATTGCTCATCTGCTATGTGATTATGTAGATTAAGTTTATATGATAAGAAATCTCAGGGTTATGATGAAATTGAGATAGATGTTTGTAAATATATATTTTTGTATAAATTTAGCTCCTTCTCTAGCCACACCCCCAATAAAATATAACAAAATTCAAAATCTAAAATAACTTGAATTCCTAACTGTATTGTATTTAGCAAATAGAATTTTTTAAAAAGTCACATGCCTCTTGTTTGTTATTGTTAAAGCTTTACAAGAAATCTACAATTGTAAGAAGTGAAGAAAAACTAAATAAATAAAAACTTAGATTATTGTTGAGCTATAACAATAATAGTAATAATAGATAGCAGTTAAACTGGTACTTACTAAGGACCAGGTATTAATACTGAACACTTTACATATGTTCTTCTCATTTAATCCGTAGAGCAGTCCCATGGGATAGGTATGGTATTATGATTTGCTGATGAGGAAACTGGGTCTTATACCCGTGTCAAGGTATAGGCGGAAAGGAGCGGAACTTGGGTTTTTGAAGACAAACTTAGTATGGCTAGCCTCACTTGTTCTAAGATTATGACTCATTTCTGGGAATGTGACAGTTAAAGTGTCTTTTTGGGGTGGTTTGGAGTACTGCATGTCCTTAAATGACGTGTTATTTTGTTCAATGTTATTTTGTTAAAACATTAAAGAGATGTGGTAGAAACTCATTTACATCAATTATCTTATGGTAAAATTGGTTTTGGGATATGTCATTTTGCTTTGAGTCTCAGAACTTATCAATGATGTTGTAAGAGCTTGCTGTAAATTCTTATATCTGACCATCTTGATTAGAAGGAGAACTGGATTGAATCAGATCTTTCTCTTAAGAGACACTGAGGTTCTGCCAATGTCCTAATTGTTCTGTAGGTTTAGTCTTTTTCTACTATATGAGAAACAATTAAAAGAAGTGATATAAAGCCTGTTAGGATTATCAGTGTTTTGGTTTTATTTACTTACTTTTATTTACTGTCTCTACACAAAGTAAGGTAAAAACTTACTTTCACGGAGGCTCAAATGTGCTTTCAGAAATATTAATATGTAGAATATTTATGAGTAATTGGCTCATTTAACATGAAATATGTACAGATACATTCAGAGCCTCGATAAAGTACTATATGTATTCTTACCTTTGCTTTCTATGTAGCACTTAACTTAAATTTGGTGAAGAAATCCAGAGTTATGCCTTAAAATAATATTTTTAAAAGACATTTCCTTTAGTATTCATTTTAAACATTTCTAAAAAAGTTTTCCTACATTTCTTTTAGAAGTATCTTTTTCTTTCTTAGAATAGAATAAGTCTACCTGAAATTGCCCCCTGCCTCATTTTGTGCTGACAAAACTCAGGGAATGAGAAACAAACCTGGATCATAATTCTCAAAGCTATTGAGTGTTTTTGGTCTCTTTAGAAATAGCGGTGTCATTTCCCTGCAAGAATTAGCTTCAAAAACCCTTTTTCTCACTGAAGCCATCTCATACTTTTTGTTTTTATTTAGACACAAAGAATGTTGAGTATAGAGAAGTAACTGCCCAGAGACCCTCTCATGTCTAGTAAGGCACAGCTGTGGTTTGGCTGGTCTGGTCTAAGGTTGCAATGTGTGAAACTAGAGTTCAGAGACCATAAATTGAGTATTAGAGTAATATAAAAAAGGAAATCTGTATGGATAGCAAGGACAAAACCAGATCACCAGTTTTAGGAGCCAAGTAAGATATGTGATAGAGATGGGCTACAAAACTATGGAAATAAAGAGTAGCCATTGGGGCAAATTGGAGATGGTCTAGAGAATTACAGACCAGGATATGATGGCTGTTTGTTCGGCAAGCTTGGTTTATCTAAAGGGGCTTTTAAAGCAATGGAATCAGTATCAAAGGAGAATATGAAAACCAAAAAGATTATTGTCAGAATAATTAGTATAGATCTTTAGGCTTTATAAAACTTATATTCTTGGTTTGTTTCTCACAGTATTTGGAAGAGTTATGATTTATTTCCATTTTCTAGATAGAGGAAGCAAGTTACATTGTTATATTTAAGTTTTGAAAGACCAGTTGGATTGTATCTATTTGTTTTTGCAGGGAGAGGATTAGCAGAATTCAGGTGAGAACAGCACATTTTTGCAGGTGGAAAGGAGTAGAAATACAGCAACAGGTTAGGAGCGTTTTAAATGGAAAAGCTGCAATAGAGTTAAAGAAATTATTATTTCATTACTCTATGTAGCTTAACTAAACACACAAAAACATAAATGTATATATAACATGTATAACACATGTAATATGTGTGTGTGTGTGTGTGTGTGTGTGTGTGTGACTTTTTTTGATGAGGGCTTTTAAAAATGTGGGTGAGGTCCTTGATTCATGAGTTACTCATTTTTCAATCATATTTTTGTTGTGGCCAAGCATTTAAAAATAAACATGAATATCACATAGTTTCAGTATTCTTAGCTTAATGCCTCATAAGTTTATGTTTGTGTATGTGTGTTTTCACTTTAGTCCAATGAAGCTTTGTCTTGTTCATTTCAAACTGTGGTGATGACTGCAGTGATAAAACAACTGGTGTTTAAATGCATCTACTTATGCTGCATTTGATGGGAAGCCTCCATTTTGTATATTTGAGTATGAATGAGAAAACAAAGTCTGCCTTGGGAATTTTATAATGAATATGAGAGAGATCCTGCCACAGGTAGTTATTAAAATGTCCCCTGAAGTCTTTTATGATGAATGATTGTGTCTGTGTTTGAGACTCTGACCTTCCCTGCAGCCTCTGTTTTTTAAAAGAAATCATCACTACCCCAAGCCATTCACTTGTTAAAACTTAAAAAATAAATCTCTATTAAGTTTTAATTTGTACAGTGTATTTTCTAAATAACTCAAATAATTTTATAAGTATTATTTGAATCTGCCCTTCTGAAATGGAGAAAATATGGGTTGATGATTTAACTACTATTTGTCACCATTTCTGAAGAAGGGATGAAATAAATACGAAGAAAAAATAGGAAGGAAAAGATATGGGAATTTTGCTTATCAAACAAGCAAAAATCCATTCTTGTTATCCTGCAGAAAAATGTATCATCATAAAAAACTTAAGATTTATAGCAAGAAAGAGAAAGATGATTAGAAGATCTATGAGAAGGGGAGGATTCTTCTTAGACATGGAAATAGACATTCTGAAATTAATAGGTGTTTAAAATTTAGTAAAAAAATGGAATTATCTATTTGCATGTAATAAAAATTTGGTGAAAATATGTTGAAATTTAAAAAATAGCTTGACTTACAGCCAAGAAGGAAAATAAAGGGGGAAACTAAAATTTATTGAGTATATGCTATATACTAGGAATTATGGAATAATGTTATTATCATAGGTTAATTTTCTAATTCTGTATTTTACCTTCACTTAGAAGATGAGGAAATAGACCACAGAAGTCATATAACTTGTTCATATTTACGTAGCTAGAGGTGGGAGTTTCTAGCACTTTGAGTTTCAAACTCATGTTCTTGCTCTTATCTCTTATTGTCCTCCAAGTTTTATTCTTTGTTGCCTTTGGCTGGCTGAGAGCCTGAACCCTCTGGTGTTAATAATGTCATTGTGTCAGCCAGCTGTAATACTGCATAGTAACCATCTCAAAACTTACTAGCGCACAATAAAAAGATTTATTTCTCACCCAGATATCTGTGAGTCACCTGGGCCTCTTCTCAGATTTAGGCTGAACTCCTTGGGATTGGCTTCAGGCTGGGGATGGGTTGAGACCAGCTCTGCTCCTTGTAGGTCTCATCTTTCCTGGATCAGCAGTTACTCAAAGCCAGTTTTTCTTAGACAAAAGGAAAACAAGTCCAACTTCCTAAGCACATTTAAATTCTCCGCTCGTTGTCACTTCTGTCAGCATTTCATTGACCATATCAAGTCATGTGGTTAACCTCAAAGTCAAAGATGAGGAAAAATACTCTCCCTGTGGTATGGATAGAAGAAATGACTATATTTTGAATAATAATTGACGTTGCCCAACTTTTGATGGACTTTTTGAAGAAAATACAACAGAACAAACGAAGTTCTCTCTTTAGTTTAATGTCTTGTGTGGCTTCTCTCAATACTATAAGTTAATCCTGTCTGTGAAAGGTATCTAGATTTTTATATCTTAAAACTAAGGTGCCTGGAGACTTGACACTGTTAATTGGCACTGTACTGAACTGTGACTATCAGAAGTTTTTGCATAGAATATTATTTTTAGTCTGCCCTACTGATGTGTACTTTTCTCTGTTTCACTAACAGAGGTGAGGAAAGGACATGTTAATTCTATGTAATGGGTTACGGTTATTTTTGTCATTAGTATCTGTCTAATGATAAAGAATTAATGCTATGTCCAATTCATTTAGTTAGGGGAAATTCACATTTTACTTAGTTCTCAATTTAGAGCCTAATCAGATTAATTAGGAATGTTAGCTATTTCCATCTATTTAAATTTGGTTCACTAGAATCTAAGCTTTTGGATTGCTTACTTTTTTCTGCTTTTCATTATTGCCTGTTAGGAGGAACCATTGCTTCCAGTTCAGTTATGGAAGTCAGTAAGACTGCTGACAGGAAGAACTTTGTTTGCTTGGAAGAAATTTGTTTAGACTAAAGAGAAAATAGACTCTTAGGGGTAAATATTAACATTAATTTTGGGGTACTGGTCACGTAATTATAGAAAGCTTTGTTGTGTTACCGAAAATGTTCATTGGTTTTTTTTTCCTTTAGATTTAATCGTGTAGTACAGGTAGGCGAGTGAAAAGAGAGGGTAAATTATGTATATAAAACTTGAATACTTTCAGGATAGACAAATGGTATTCCTTAACTCCTCTAGATAAAAAGGAAGAATAATTTCTAATCTTTTAGATATTGTGTCATCTTATCACTGCTTTCCTTTCCCTTTCCCCTTGAGGTAATACTTATTTTTTAAAACAAAAATGTATTAATGTTAAGTTTTGTGGTGAGCACTTTATGATCCTCATTTTCAAATTGTTGGAGACATCTTGGAGTGTGAAAAAGGCAAGACTGAGGACAATGCTTCTGTACCACTAGGTAAGGTGTGAGTGAAGTGGTTAAAATTTAGATGATAGGTAGGTTCACTGAACCTAAATCACCTTATAGGTCATTTCTATTCATATTATATATTCATTTCTATTCATATTCTCTCTGAATTACATACACGTTTTGTTATAATAGTACAACTTAGTGCCTTTGTTGTTTTTGGCTCAGTAATACATAGATAGATGGGCCAAGATATCATTTTTCAAGGATCTTTTGGGTATCGTAGGGGATTGACATGACGTTAAGGAGTTCTTGGTATGGATCTGTATTATAGTAATTGAAAATTATAGCTAAAATCAACCGTTTCTGTTGTAGCAATGTTTCTTTTAAGTTAGCAGGAGTGTTTGTGGCATAGCCCATGCTAGTCTTATTTATTATTATATCCTCAGCACCTTAAAAAGTGCCTAGAACATGGGAGGAATGAATGAATGAATGAATGAATGTTGCTATAAAATATGTGAGATCTTCTCTCATTGAGTCTCCATCTACCCTTCTAGCAAATTCTCTATAACCAGAGATTTTAATGTGGGAGCACAAGCCACAGTGGTTTCGTATAAAGCATACTTTAAAAAGCTTATTCTGGAGAAATTAATGATAAAAGTTACACTTCGAATTCTGTATGAAGAAGCTATCTTTTTAGAGGTTTTTAAAAAATTTTTTTAATTTATTAAGGTGACATTGGTTAATAACTTTAGAGTTTTGCTTGTGAATGAATATGATTTTCTAAAACATTCATAAATGAAACTCTTCTGTAGATTTATCTTACATGGAAAGAGACAGGGGAGAAGATTAATGAGCAACAGCAAATTGCAGAGAAGCAGGAGACATCTATCATACTATAGTTTTATTATTAACTCAGGATTATTACAAAATAACTTATTTTTTTATTATAGGATTTTACTTACTTGATTTCCCAAACAAAATGTTTTTGTTTTTTTTATTCATGGAAAATAAAACTTGATTTAAAAAAAATTAAGATACTTTTTTGCTTTTATTTACAGTTGTTTTAAAAATTTACAAAATATTTGTTTACAAACAGCAATTTTGCATATCTTATCTTTTAATTATAGCCCATGGTTAACTACTATAAATTTTGTAGCACAGAATTAGATTTGTTTTTAAAAAGCACAGACTAAACTATATTTCCAAAATGCTGTGAAGTATTGGTGATCCCAGGATATGTGTAAGTTTTTTCTTTGACGGCTGACAGTTTATATTGAGTCATTGTTTTATAGTGGCAATTTAGCTAGGTAATCTAATATAAATTTAAATGCATTTGTTTTAATAGCATATTTTATCTTGTCTTATTTTCTAATTGGAGAAGGGGCAAAAGCTAAGTTTGTATGGAATTTAAATTCACTTGGATATAGCACTTAAGTATATTAGTCAATATTTGTAAAAAACAAAAATGCACTAAAGTTTTTCTATTATGGTTTTAAGATTATTGATTGGAAAAGAGTTTGAAAATATCTTTTTCCCCCTTTTTCCCCCTATATAGCCTTCTTGAAGTTTCTCTAAATTAGATTTTAAATGCCAATTAGGAGGTTGAGTATACTAAAATAAAAGCAAATGCAACCAAAATGGCCTCACCTTATGGCTAGTTAGGCTTTTGAGAGAATAAGTGGAACCTTTGCTCTGAGCATGGCTTTGAGAAAGATATTCATCTTAATGAACACATTAATTAGAACCATAACTATTTATAAGATAATTAGAAACGAAGCTTGGTAAACTGAGCTTTTCCTGCAATTAATGGAGGATTAATTACTGGAGGTAATGAAGTGGAGTTTTAAATGCATTAAGGTGAAGTACAGAGATGAGCAAGGCTTTGTGATAGTGCATAATTATTTCAGGCTGTTTGAGCATAGCTCATATGAGATCGTTAATAAGCATCATTGCATCGTTATGTATGCACTTAAAAAGACTTGCCACCAAAATGACTGCCTAATTATTTCTAATTGGCAGGACTCTGTGTAGTCATTGAGCTGTTTGTAGCCATTTTAAGGTTCATTTAACTATCCTTGGGGCCATGTGATAGATGGAAAAAGCTTCATCTAACATGCTGGCCTTGGCTGGCGCCGTTAATCAATTTTGGTGGGCTTCAGTTTAAATGCATTTGCTCATGCAGAGGTCAAAACCCGAAGTAGTCCTAGCAAAGTTTTGCTTTTTGAAGCCACTTGACTGTATTCATTAGCAATTAGTAAAATAATTGTGTCTGTCACTATATTTGGATTTCCATATGACTTGGTATTCTTTTATCACTGTCCCTTCTTATTCCATATTTGCTCCACTGGAAACCAAATATTCTTCCAACAAACCCTTTTAGCAACTTCAGTGTAGTGGCATATGTTCCGATATACTACCTTTCTTCATTCATTTGTTAGCTTAAACAGTGTAGTACATTTCAACACAATCATCTAATTTGCTCCTGATTGATTGCTGGTGAAAGTTTCTACTGAAGGACAACATTTTAGGGCTTTTAAGGACATCTCTAAGGAATTAGTCATTAAGCATTAAGAGAGGAAGTAAGAAGTAGTCAAATCGAATCTTGACATTTACCAGAGTTTTGTAGTTAGAAGCATCTATATCTAAGATGTTGAAAGCAAAAATATATGTATATATTTTTTCCACCCTACCCCCCCAGGGTACATGATGCAAGCAAGTTATGTGATAGGGATAAGCTGTGTAATGTCTACACTTGTTTTTAGAGCTCATTCTTAAATAATTGTAGTACTAATCTAGTACTTTTATGGAATTAATTTAGAAATGTTTGAACGTCAATCTCAAATGATATATCTTTATAATATAATTGATAGAAAATTTTTAATCTTATATTAGATTTAATGTGACATCCCATTAGCTAAGCATCTGTAATGGTTTTCAATGAGCTTGTTGTCTTGTTACACATAATCATAACCATCTGTGGGATGTTGTCAAGGTATATATGCCATTAGAGTGGTTTAAGAAAACAGTGGTGAAGCAAATTGTAGGCTAATAAAATAAAGGTCAATTATACCCCTTTGTTATGAAAAATGTGGTTCTAATCACTTCCTTACTGTTAATGCTTAAGGTTAAAATTATTTATGCAGAATATTTTAAGGTATTGCTAACTTTGTTGAAACTAGATTTGTGTATTTAGTTCTCTTAACAGTTTCATTATTCAAAAATATGGGGGATTAAATGCCAGTCAGGCAGAGCATATTTCTTAGGGCTTGACTTAATTACTATGGGTTTTAGTCTATTGTTTCAGTATTTAGAAAAAAATGGATTGAACTGCTTAATCTCTCAAATCAATCAGCATGTCCCCTGCTAGAATTATGAACTTATTTTTAGTTTTTGATAATGCCTTTTAAGTATTTTTAACATATATTTTAATATAAAGAGGAAACATAAAGCTAGTAAATAGATTGCTTGCTTATAATTCAAATTCTACAAACTTGGACTGTACGTTGATAGAATTTGTTTTGGTTATTAGGAAATGCTAATCTTTTTAAAGCATAGAATGATAATTTAAAGATTGGAACTGAATTGCCTTTTTATGTAAATAGAATTTTGCATTCTATATATTGATTAACTTGTCACAGTTGTTTTAATCATTTGATGATGCATATTGAAACTGAAATTTTAAATCTTGAATAGGGTTTGTGTGGTAGTATATTTTAAAAACAGAAATTTAGGTGGATATTTTAGGGAATTGTGGTTGTGAGACTCTTACTGCTAACCTGAAATGGGCAAAATCTTAATGTTTCACTTCAAGTAAATCTTTCTCACTTTTCATAAGTTTGTGAGGTAGATGTTATGAAAGTTATCAGTGGTGCTCTAGAAAAATAGGGCAGTGTTTTAATGTTATATTGTTGGCTTTAAATCTGCATATTGCAGTATCCTGTGAAATGCAGTTCTATAATTTTACTCATATAGATATAGGATTACTTGCCAGTTATAACATTACAGAGGCAAAATGTTACTATAGAATTTCTGTATACTTTAATTTCTTCAAAAACATAGACATGATCAAGGCGGCCGTGCACATTGGGTTTTGCCTTCATTTGCTATTCTTTGGAACTGTGGTACAATGATTGCATGAAACCCTAGTCAGTCTACTGGAAGATAAGAAACTACTGGAGCAGAGGTGAGACATCCCAGCTGAGTTTCAGTAAACCTATTAACCTACCTACTGTCTGACATGTGAGGGAGGCCATGCTAGATTAGGGATTAGCACACTAGAGTTTACTGGCTTGCTGCCTGTTTTTGTCAGTACAGTTTTATTGGAACACAGCTAGTCTTATTTATGTGTTGTCTATGACTAGTCTCCTACTACAATGGCAGAGTTTAATAGTTGATATGGAGACCTCATGGCCTGTAAGCCTAACATTTTTACTGTCTGTTCCTTATGAAAATGTTCGCTATTGTTTTAGACTATCCCACCCACACACAAGTCATTAAGTGACATAACTGATCCCACTGACCACTAAGAGTTGCCACCTGGTAAAATTCTTAGCCAATCTAGAGAATTATGAACAATAATAAATAATAAATTTTGTTTTATGCTTCTACATTTTGAGTAGTTTGTTATGCAACAAAAATTAACACTAAAGTGTACCTATATGAGAACCAGTGTGGTTTTTTGATATGATTTGTTTAACCACTCTAATATTGGCATTCATATTAAGCATCTCAGTGATTTTCATTATTTTTATTTACAGATTTTAAAATAATCTTTGGTAAAATTTTTCCATTTACCTTATGAAAATGATGGACAGTCAAAAAAGGTTTATTTTAATAATTAACTATTATTCATTTAAATTGCAGTATTTGCAGTTTTGTTTATCATTTTTTGGTACAAGCTCCTCAGGATTTGTTATCTAGATAATTACCACAGTTAAGTTTTTGGCAATACAACTTGTAACTAGTTTATTAGTTGTATGTTGGAGGCTATACTAAGTAGTAACATCGCTTAAAAATATTTTGGGGTGCTTTATTGCATTTCTTGTATAGCTAAAATGAGCATTTGAGTATATTTAAACTCCTAGAGTAAAAGCATTACTACCATATTTTCCTGTGTTGATAGCCTATTTTTTTTTTTTTAATGTTTGAGAAGATTCGAAATTACATTCTGAAAGAAAAATGGATTCTAGCCCCAGGCTTCTTTTGGTTTACCTAATAAATGGGTAGGGGTGGTATATTCCTTCTGTTCAGACTCTAGTCTATTATCAGGATCCTCAGTTTTCACAAAAGAGTGATACTTTTATTTCCATCTGTTGACTGTTAAACTATAGGTCTCTGTACCTATACTAGCCACATAAAATAGTTGCCCACCAGGTACTTGTCAGGGGATATAATCTCAAACTCACTGCTATAAAGAATCTTTCAAAAGCTTTCCCAAGGAAAATATAGAGCAATGCTTGAAGGATATATAGTCTATCTATTTCTTTTTTAGTTTAAAATCTACCTTTTATTTAAGCCCAAGTCTTATATCTGGACTCATCATTTGACCTTCTCTGGAATTGATTTTACTGATTGTCTTCTGGCGTGTGGCCTATATTTAGAGAAGTTATTGCAAATTGCCCTGTGAATTTCATTAGAGGGTTTATTTTAAGAATGATCTCAGGGTCAAGGATAGTTGTATCTGATTTGATAACTTGGTTTGTTTTTGTTCTATGAACATTATGTTCTTTTGAGTTACCTGTTAGAGAGCTTGAAGCCAAATTTTTGGTCTAATTCTAGAAAATATAAGGGCCTTATGATCTATTTTGCGTATTAACCCCTTTCCCTCTTCTGTTTTTATTTTCCTTTGTTCTTCATCATTCTCCCTCTATCTTAATAAGATAACTTTTATCTTACTTTATTATACACATACACACACACACACACACACACACACATATGTATATGTATATTGTTGGAATAATGTGAGAGTATAAATAAGAAATTATATATGTGAAGTCTTTGGATTTATAGTGCTTGAAAGATATATAGTGCAGCAAGCTTGACAAGATAAAGTCCACTTAGCCTGTTCTCCCACTGATTACAACTAAACCTTCTGGACAAAACGCTAAGAGACGCTACTTTACAACTATAAAATAATAGCAGGTAGATTGGGGAGGATAGTTAAAACTTGAAGAATGACCGATATGCACTGGGTTGTCTATTTTTATTTCCTCTTTATTGTCCCAGATTTGATCAGGGAAGTCCCCTTTGCAGAATTGCACAGTGGCAGGAACAGTAAAAACTCTTAGAGAAATGTCATATTTCTCCTTAGAATAGGGGAAAAGGAGTCCCTGTAATCCAGAGACTGTAGGGAGAATCCTTGATTTTTGTTTGTATGTTTATTTTCATATTTTTCCCTTTTTCACCCATGCTCCTAACCTGAGGACAGCACCAGGTGTGGACTGCAGAATTCCTGTTTTTTTCTTCCTCTTTTCTCTCAGTGCTTTGCTTACTTGATGAAACATTCTGTTTATGTAGAACTACCTGATGGCAGCAGAGGCAGCTAAAACTCTATGAAAAACCTATCTTTCTTGCCAGAAGACTGGAAAAAGGCACTGCTGGGAGTTGGAGAGTATGGGGGCAATCCTAGTAAGTAGAGAACTGGAGAAAGATCCTCTTACTTTGTATGTTACTGGCACAGGGCCTGGGCTCACCTCTGAGCTGCACATGAATAAACAGACTTAAAGTAATATATTAAAAACTTTGAAAACTAAACTGACATTGGAACTACAACCAGGCAGAACTTTTATTCTAAACCTAACCAGGTTAGTTACTTACTATAAAACAACAAAATCAGCATTCTACAGAGGATTTTAACAGGACTCAGAGTCTTGCAGCATAATATTCAGGATGACCAGGATAGTGTAAAAAATACTCAGCATACAAAGAACCAGAAAAACATGACCAGTATTTAAGGGAAAAAACAGCCAACAGATGCCAACTCCAAAATATACCAGTTGTTGGAATTAAAGTCAGATGAAGACTTTAAAACATCTATTGTAACTATGCATATGAAGTAAAGGTAAACCCTTTTGAAATAAATAGAAAGCTACAACTATTAAGCAAAGAAAAAAAACTTTAAAAGAGCACCAAATGGAATTTTTAGAACTGAGAAGAAATACAATATTTGAAATAAAAAACTTATTGAATGAGCTTAATATTAGAATGGAAATGATGAGTCAGTGAACTTGAAGATCAATAAACCGATATAATCCATTATGCAGAATAATGAGGAATAAATATTAAAAAAATGAAAACTAAAGAATATATTGAAAAATAACGAAATCTCTAGTATGCATCTAATTATAGTCTCGGAATGAGAAAAGGGAGTCTGGTAGAAAATATACAAACAGTAATGGCAAAAATTTCCCCAAATTTGATAAAAGATATACATTTTTAGAATTAAGAAGCTCAGTGAATTTCAACAGGATAAATTTAAAACCACACCTAGGCATTGCTAAAAACACGTGAAGAATTGTTTTTAACTATTCATGATTTTACTGTTGAATGAAACATTTGTTTATTATACTTTGCCTCTAAAATATTTATTAATATATTTTCTATTGTGCTTAACTGGGAAAAATAAAAAATGAGGAAAACTGTTTCTTATGTAATTATGAAGATAATTATTTTTTAAAGAACAATTTTAACATGTTGTATTGAATGAGACATTAAAGGAAAAGAAATATGTTAGCTCTACATCTCTCCTCCAGATGTATTCAAAGTTAGCCTGATAGTTGGTTGATTAAGTTGACCACTCTAGGTTAAAAAGGTTAGTTAGCAAATATTTATTCACATTTTAATCTAGGGAATGTGTTTTTGAGCCATTGAAAAGTTCTTAAATGCAGTTATTCGCAGGTTATCATCTTTTAGTACGTTGATTTTTTTGTGTGTGTTAGAAATAGTAGTTTTATTTGAAATACATTGTTATTTTAATGTTTTGAGCTTGTCATTTAAATATATAATTGGTAGGGCTGGGTAATATGGATCATTTGCTCATAACTCAGTCCTTCAAAATCTATTGACTTTTTCTAGCTGTGCAGAATCTGATGCTTTAACAAAATGGGTATATGTTTTGCATTTAATGTTAATTTGAAACATTTATCTTTAATAAAAGAACACTTGTTACTGATATTTGAATCTTAACTGACATTTTAAGGTTAACTTCAAGTCTTATGTTCTCTATACAGCCATTCCTGACCAACATGCTTGCTTCCTAACACACACACACACACACACACACACACACACACACACACACACACAAATATGCATTAAGAATTAACTAAGAAAATTAAATATAATTTTGCCATATTAACTAGCAATTCCACAAAAAGACTTGGACATAAATGTTCTTGGCAGCATTATTATAGTAGCCCAAATGCCTACCAACTGATAAATGGATTAAAAAAGGTGGTAGATCCGTGCAGTGGAAAATTATTCAGCAATTAAAAAGGTACAAGCTACTGATATGTACTGTGACTTGGATAGACCTATAAAACATTATGTTAAGTGAAAGAAACCAGATACAGTAGTTCATATACTACATGATTCCATTAGATGAAATGTCCAGAAAAGGCAAATCTGTAAAGACAGAAAATAGATTTAGTGATTATCTAAGGTAGTGTGAGGAGTAGAGATTAATAGGAAATGAGTGTGAGGAATCTTCTGAGATGATGAAAATTTTCTACAACTGATTTATGGTGGTAGTTTGTACAATTTGGTAAATACACTGCAAAGTCATTGTACACATAAAATGGGTGAATTTTATAATATGTAAAATATGTTTTAGTAAAGTTATTTAAAAAATTCAAGAGCATAAGATAAAATGTTTTATCTCACAGTTGGCATTGTAGTCATGTCAAGGCTTAGAGCTTAATGTTTGACATTTTGATGGATACTTAAGAGTTGATTTAATTTTTCATTAGTTGAACTCTCAAAATTAAACTGAGCCTAGAACCTAGGACAATATTCCAGAAAGATGAGTTCCAAACCAGTAAGATAGATGAAATTTATTTACTTACTTAAAGCTTTTTATTCATATCAGATAGTAGATAAAAATGCATAAATCATAAGTTCAATGAATTATCACTAAAAGAACATAACTTTAAATACTACTGAAGTCAAGAAATGCAATATTAAGAATACTCTTGAAACCCTGTTTCTTCTCCCTTAAAATATTGCTCTCTTTTAATTCCTCAGATATGCGGATAATAGCCAATGGTAGTCAATATACTGATTTCTAAATTCATAGGTTAGTTTTGCCTGTTTTTGAGCTTTGTATAAATGGACTCATTCAATGTATAAACTTTATGTCTGGCTTTTTAGCTCGACATTGTTTATGGGATTCATTAATGTTGTTTCACGTAGCTGTAGTTCATTAGTGTATATTATTCCATAACATACCACATTTTATCTCCTTTACTGAGAATGGGCAGCTGGATTGTTTCTATTTTTGATACTATAAAGAAGGGTACTAAAAACATTTTTCTACATGTCTCTTTTGCCTGTGCACATCCCCCAGGCATGGAATTGCTGGATCATAGAATATGTGTGTTCAAGTTTCTACCAAAGTATTTTACACTCATTTAAATTTCTACCAGGCATGTGTGATTGAGAGTTGTCTGTGTTCTATGTCCCTACCAGCATTTGATATTATCATTTGTTTTAACTTAACAATTTTGGTGGGTATATAGTAGTATCTCTTTGTGTTTTTACCTTCTCCTTTGACTAATGAAGTTGAGCAAATTTTTATGCATTTATATGCTCTATTATGAAGCGCTTATTTAAATCCCTCATTCATTTTTTATATTAGGAGGTTTGCTTCTTAATGATTTGTAGCAGTTCGAATCAGTTTTTTAAAAAATGTGTTCTGCTTATAAATTCTTTGTTAATGTGTATTTCAAGTGTCTTCTACTCTCTCTGGCTTGTCTTTTTACTTTTATTATGGTGTCTTTGATGTTCAGGGCTTTCTAATTTTAATGTCAGCTTTCCTTTGTGATTAGCTTTTTTATGCCTTTTTATTATTTATTTTCCTATTTATATTTTTATCTTCCTGACTTTCATTTTTCAGTTAAGTTGTCTTTAAGAAATTGTTGCCTACCCAACACTATGAAGAAAATCTCTTAGTAACTCTATAGTTTTTACCTTTAACATTTAATTATGGAATTTATTTTTATGTGTGGTATGTATGATGTGAAGTTTTTTTGTTTTTATTTTGTTAAATCATCATTCAGTTGACCCAGTATTACTCATTGACTTTCCTTTTTTCAACTGCTCTTTAGGGCTGTTTTCCAAATCAAGTGCCCATATATGCATGGATCTTATGAATTCTCTTTTCTGTTCCATTGATCTGTTTATCAATTTTTAAGCCAGTACTACACTGTTAATTAAATTAAGTCTTGATATCAGATAAATTCTCCTACTTAGTTTATTTTCCATAAGAGTAGGTTGGCTAATTTTGACCATTTGTATATCCATATAATTTTTAGAATCTTCTTGCCTATTTCTTAAAAAAAAAAAAAATCCTGAGATTTTGATTGGGATTTTATTGACTCTATGCATCAATATGGATAGAATTGACATCAGATTTTCTATATTTGTATGTGTCAGGAGTTTGTTCATTTATTTAATTTTTCAAATTTATTCACAGGAAGTTCTTTCTAACACCTTCCCTTTTTGATTTCATAGATGCCACTGTGATGTTTCCTTTTCCATTTCTGATAGTATTTCTTTGAGACTTCTCTCTTTCTTGACCAATGTCACCAAGGATTCATCAGTTTTTAAAGTTTTTTACACCATTAACTTTAGTTTTACTGACCTTTCTCTTTATTTTCTAATCATTAATTTTTGTTTGAATTATTATTTTCTTCCTCTCTTTGGATTTAATTTGCTGTTCATTTTTTAATTAATTCTTGAGATGCTTCAACTACTGATTTTTGGTCTTTTTAACCCTCCTAACATATCCATGTAAGGCTCTATATTTTCTATAAAACACTTTTTTTTAAATGGAAGTCTTTAAACATTTTTTGGGATGATATCAGTTAATAACATAAATTTTAGGTGTACAACTTTATAATACATTTGTGTGCTCTATCATGTGCCCATCATCCAAAGCCAAATCTCCTTCCCTCAGTGTGTATTAGACGCCCTTTACCTGCTTCATCTTCCCCCCACCTGACTTCCCTTCCTCTCTAGTAATCACTATTCTGTTGTCTCTCTGAGTTTATTTTTTGTTTGTTTGTTTGTTCATTTGTTACTTTTTGTTTTATATCCCATATGTCATCATATTATTCTTGTCCTTTTTCTTCTGACTTATTTCACTTAGCATAATACTCTCAAGATCTATTCATGGTGTCGCAAATGGCAGTATCTAAACAGAACTTTAACTGAGTCCCATAAGTTTCATGTATATTATCATTATCATTCAATTAAGCATGTTTTCTGGTCTTCGATGTGATGTCTTCTTTGATCCATGGGTTGTTTAGAAGTGTGTTTTTGAAATTTCCAATCATAAGAGTTTTTTTTCCTTCTAGGTTTACCTTTCTGTTATTGTTTTCTGGTATAATTTTATTTTAGTCATTTGCTCAGAGAACATATTTCAAACACTTTTAATCCTTTAACACTTTTTGAGACTGCTTTGTGATCCATCACATAGCCAATTTTTGTAAATGTTGTGTATGTATCTTAAAAGAATGTATATATTTTCAGTTATTGATAGAATTTTTATCTATATACTGATTAGGTTAAATTTATTAATCTTGTTCAGATATTCTCTTGCCCTACTGATCATTTTGTCTGCTTGTTCTGTTATTGAGATTTGTGTGTTAAAATTTCTCCTTGCTCGATATCAATGTTTCTTGAACCTACGTTATTATGTATGCCTACAAATACAGAATTGTGATTCTTGTGAGCTTTTTCTATTATTGTTGTTGTTGTTGTTGTTATTATTATTATTATTATTATTATTATAAAATATCTGCCCTCTGCTGTAAATACTTTTGGACTTAAAATCTATTTGGTCCAATATGAATATTTTGGTTAGTGTTTGCCTGGTAGATCTTTCCCCATTCTTGTACTATAAAATTTTCTATGTTTTCTATGCCCTTATATATATTTCTTAAAAGCAACATTTCATTTTGTTTTGCTTTTTTTCTTCTCTGGCTTGATTTTTAATTGGTGTATTCACCATTTATTTGTGATACATTTGCACATATTTTCTTTGAGTCAAATTTAGCAGTCTTGTTTGTGGAATTTTGATCACAATCAGAGAGCCTTCTACTATTCCCAGATTATAGGAGAATTCATCCATGTACTCTTGTATTGCTTTTTAGAGTTTCATTTAAATATTTAGATCTGTGATCCATTTGGGGTTTATTCTTGTATGTGGTGCAGTGAATTTTTTTTTCTTCCAAATCATTATGCAGTTAGGCTTAAATCATCTTTTGAAAGACTATCTTTACTTCAGTGATATCACTTTTGTTTTACTAGATTTTTATATGTAATTGACTGTATTTTTGGACTTTTTGTTCTGTTCCTTTTCTTTGTCTATTTATATGCCAATATAAATCTGTTCTAGTTGTAGAGTCATTGCAGCATGTTTTAGTATTTGGTAGAGCTATCCCCTCTTGAGAGTTCTTTGCTTTCACTGTTTTCCTAGTTATTCTTGGACATTTATTTTTCCATACAAATTTAGGTTCAACTTTTCTAGCTCCATAGTAGTGTTGAAATTTTTATTGGAATTGCATTAATTTTGTAAATTCGATTAAGAACTGACACATTAATGATGTTATGACAACCTAACCATTGACAAGGAATGTCTTTCCATTTGTTCCAGGTTAATTATGTGTGTTTCAGGAGCACTTTACAGTTTTTTTTAAATTATATTTTGAACATTTTCTGTTGCTTATTCCTAAATATTTACTTTTTAAAATTGCTATTGCAAATAGAGTATTGTCATCCATTATATCTTCTTTCTGGTTATTTGTGGATATATGAATGCTATTGATTTTAAAATGTTAATTTTCTATCTTGTTACCTTGCTGAATTCTTTTTGAATTGAGCTATTATTTTAATAAATTATTTTTGAAATTATTTTTGAAGGGTTTGAGTTAATTTTATATTTTTACTCTAGGGTTTTTCGAGTATAATATCTGTAAATAGAGATAGTTATGTTTCCACTCCTTATGACTCTTGTTGTTTTATCTGTTCTAATTGCATTGGCTAGTACTTCCAGAAAAATGTGTCTATATAGTTAGTTTTTTTGCTGATGAGTTGAGACCTTTATAAATATCAATTATTGCATATACTGAGTTGTATAGTAATGCTATAAAGTACATTTTTGAATAGTAGGTTGTATGGTCCCACACTATCCTGATTTGATAGTTCCCAATTTCTACTTTTTAAGTTTATTTTCTTTTTTTCTTCTATATCAGTTTGTTAGTTGTCCCTCTACTTTAATCTGAATTAATGCAGGTAAATGTAAGTAATTTAACAGGAAAGTAGCTTACTTTCTATTTAATTATCTGTAAATAAAACTCCGGGTGATAATTTGAGCATTTGAAAAATACTTTTTAAGAGAATAAACTGGTTTTTATTGTCTTATTTTCAAGAGAATAAACTAGGTTTTAAATGACACTTGCAAAGCTATTTTTTTAAATATGTAACCTCTTCTTTCCGTAATCAGTAGTGAAAAGGGAAATGAATGATGGCTTAAAACATGAAGTACCTGTGTATTATCTGTGTAAGTTTATCTTCCAGTGAACTTATGGGCATTCCTTTTAATATTGACTTATTTAAGAAGTTATATTTTTGCTTGTCTTGATAAAAAAAGCAAATGTCAGCTTAAAATAGACATATATTGAATCCATTTCTTTTTATGAAAGATTTTTGGGGCGGGAGGGGAATAGTGTATAAAAATTATAAAAGTAAAATAATAATTTGTAAGTTTGAATATGAGCCTAAAAATTTCTTTTTGGTTTTAATGTTGATAAAAGTCCACATATTCTAGGTGCTACTGAGGTGAGGCCCCACTTTTAGATTTATTTTCTTTACTTGTTGATTATATTTTCAGTAGCATACAATCAATTATTTATACTGCCTCTTGAAATCACTCTGGAAACATGCAGGGTGAAGATCCAGGGTAGCAGGGAATCTAGGAAAGAGTATGATTTTTTAATTTTCAATTAACTATTAAGATGTTATTTTGCAGTTTTACCTTACCTTTGTTTCTTCTTGTATCTTGGAACAAAGCCTTAAAAGATTTTTTTAAAATCTCTGCTTTCTGTTATATGGTATATGAAAGAAAAAAAACACAAGGATTATTTTTAAATTACTCACACCAAATCAAGAAGTCAGCTAACAAAAGCCTTGATTTCAAGTGTTCTTTTTTCTTATACTTGAGTGTACAATCCAATACACAAAAATGCTGAGTATACCTGGTCCTGTTTTTCATTTATAAAACATGGTGACCGTTGAGATAAGTTTCATGCCCCAGGCTTCCAGCTTTCTCTGATTCTTTTATTACTATTAAATCTTTGTTGGGCACTTAAAATATGGACATAAGCAGTTTAGAACTTGTTCACAGATTTGGAAGAGAAGAAAAAAAAAAAAGAGAATTGAAAATCTTACTTAAAGACAGCATAATGCAATCTGATTTGTAAACTATCAGCCCATTTAAGTTATGTTGTATGTAGTTGGATTGAATGAAGTTTGCAGCAAGTTACTTGAGGCTTTTTAAAAATAATTTTTACAAACCTTTTTCATAAATAACTTTGGACTGTTTTTTGTCTTAAGTTTTTCTTCCAGCTTTATAATCATAGAATTTGTTACATAATTAATGGATATTAGGATTTTTGTTTCTTTTAGTTTTAAATATATTATGAATAAGGAAGTAATTTTTAAAAGAACATTTTAATTTTTAATTAAAAATTTTAATTATTTTGGGGCAGAGTGATCTATTTTTTCAATGCAACTTCACATTAATGTTAATTATAAAATAAAGTTATCAGAGTTTGATTTTGCCATCATACTTGTTATTTAAAAATTTTTTTGCTGTAAGAATTCCATGAACTCAAAAATTTTCATGTAAAGATTTAAGTTTTACAAATCAGAAAGTATTATTTTTTTATTTATAAAAATAAGATGTTAAAATCAAAATTCATGTTTAATAATTTAAATTTATGTATATGGACCTTATTATTTAAATAAAAAATTTAAGTTTAATGTTTTTGATACCTAAGTGGAATAGTACATTATTTAGCTAGATGAAGAAAGAGTAAAATTTTAAGGTACTTGTTCAGTTAGTTGATAAGCACTATCCTCAGTAACTAATACATACAAAAACAATACAGGGATTTGCTTCACTATTCTATTTTATTTTGGAAAATTATCATTTTTTCTTATAAATACTATTAGTCTGTTAATTACTTTTTAAAACATTTTGTCTTTGAAAAAAGGAACTTATTTTTTATACATGTGAAAATTAAAAGTGGTAAGTATAGCCTACTAATGAATTTACTGGCCAGTGAAACATCATTTTACTTTTTAAAATTATGTATTTGACTTCTAAATTTAAAGTGATGATTTTAATGCTAATAAGAACTAACTAACAAGTGTGATCTCTTACTCATTATGGGCATCCATGAAAAACCTCATCCAAGTCATAATAAGGTTTCAAATACAATGCCAGTAGCTACCAGCTGCTAAAGAATTTCATTTGCTGATTTTATTCTTCTACTCCTTTGTAATTTAAATTCCTTTATTTAAAAAGTTTAACTTAAGGATATTGTAAAGTGTATAGTATTTTAAGATTAGATGGTATCCAGAACATACAGTCCAATGAGTTAGTCTAGTGTAATTGGAGGAATTATTAAATGACACTGACCTCATTTCCTTTAGAACAATGAAAATTAATAGTTTCACATTTTATTAGGCTGATATTCCAGATGTAGTGTACATTTAATTAAGTGTAGTTTCCTTTTAGTTATGGTATGTGTATCTGTTTTTTGTCGCAAATTCTTTCTAGTTTTACAATTTTCCACATGTTTTCTTTCACCATTTATGATTTTTTTCAAAGCAGAGCTATAAGGATTTAAATCACTTTAGCATGCAGCAAAACAGTTCCCATTCAAACAATAAACGCCATTTTAAAAAGCCTTTAGATCTTCTGTCACTTCATAAATATAAATGTATAAAAACGTTATGCTGTTGTAGTGCCCACCTGCTAATTAAATGCAGATTTTCTCAAACTTGCTTAAAATCTGTCTATTTGTTTCAACTATGTCTCTGTTCAGAATACATATGGCCCTTGTGAAACTAATTATGCTTATGGAGCAGCTGTTAAATTTAGTGCAACTAATTTTATCCAATATTTTACATTTTAATTGATTACCTGTGAAGAAATTAGCAAATTAACACTTATTGTACAGTAACTGAATCGTCTTTTATGGTTGCTTTCAGACTTAACAAGTGAGCCAGGTACTGGTGGAATAAAGACATTTCTAGGATTTTAAGATAGCAAAGTTACTGGTGGACCTTGATAATCTGGTGTGAAAGTTTAGGAAGACTGATGAGTGATGCCAAGCATCTGTGTGTTCTGTATCTTGAACATGAGAAGCAGTTGGAAAGTAATGGCTTTTTCACAGAATTTTGGTAACATATGGGTTTATCTGGATCTAAGAAGTCTTTGAAGATCTTTGAACTTGACTAAATGACTTAACCTTTGGCATAGTGGGTGGGTTATATGATTTTTAAGGGGGGAGTTACTGGCATTCTGCATTTCTCTTTCGCTTTTTGTCCCTCTTCCCAGTTCTACCTTTTAATATCTTAAGAATGGGACTGGAGATGATGACTGGGAATTTTTGAAGATTGACATGATCAGAATGCCAAAGTATTTAGTTGACTGGATCTACTTGTAGTAATGGGTAAATTTTTTGATAATATTTCAGAAATGAATCTGTGAAATATGAAATATATGAAAATGATACTGCAATCAGATCTTATTGGCATTGTGCTGTAGTTGAAAGGATGTGGACCAATGTGGGTTCAAATTTCAGCTCTATCACACATTGGCTCTGTGACCTCTGAACTTTTCAGAGTTCAGTTTTCTCAAAGCAATACCTAAACAACATGAAAAAAAAAAATAAAGAACCCCAGCCCAGCCTCCTCTCAAGGCAAGAAAGTCCCCCAAGACAGCAATAGGAGATGATAGTAACAATTACATGTTTTATTTAACTCCAGAGGATTAAAAGATAAAATAGATGAATACAGTTAGCACGTTTCTGAGCATGTGGAAGATCCTTAGTAATAATAGGATTAAATGTTATGCTCTATAATATTACTAAATAAGAGATACACTAAGCAAGCATATTATGCATATTTTAGAGCATTAACTATCACGATAAATGAGAGTTTAGTTTTGATTTTTATTTACCAGCTTTGAATTTTGATAACTCAGTTGTAAAACTTGATGTGTTATAGGTCCAAGAAAACGTTCCTGGAATTTTGATAATTATTTCACTTGGGGCACTATGAATAGACAGTTACTGGGTTAGGAACATACAAGCAATCCCTGTTTACAACTTGATCCAGTGCCTCTGGTGAGGACAATTTACCTTGGTTGTACAGTTTTAGAACATGTGGCAACTATACTGATCTAGACATTTCTCTAAAACAGATGTAGGGTCAGTTAGTGACCAAAGCTGAAGAATGTTAATTCACTCAATTCCTCTTAGTTAAAATTCAAAATATGTGTGTTTTTCTCAGTGAAATAGCATTGTTGTTGTTGGGTGTATCTTTTTAAATATTTGTCATTTCCACCAAGGCTTTATCAACTTTATTATTCTTTTCAAAGAATCAACTTTATCTTTCTTCACTTTCTGTTACATTAATTTTTGTTTTTTAAAAGTTTCTTTCCTTTTAACTCTGTGAGTACAGAGTAATTTTTGTTTTTTGTTCTTTTTCTAACTCCTTGAGATGGGTGTTAGATCACTTATTTTATTGTATTCTTTTCTAATACGTATATTTAATGCCATAAATTTTCTGTTTAACTGTGCTTTAGCTATAGCCTACACATTTTGATATGCCATATTTTAGTTTTTATTCAGTTCAAATTTTAAAATATCCATTGTAATTTCATCTTTTCCATGTGTTATACCAAAATATATTACTTTATTTTCAAACATTTGGAGGCTTGCCTTTTGTTTCTTTCTTGTTTAATTCACACTGTAGTGACAGAGTATTATCTGAATACCTTTCATCTTTTAAATGTGTTAAGATTAGCTTTATGGTCCATCATGAGGTTTATTTTAGGATGTATTACAAATACACTTGATAAAAATGAATATTATATAGTTTCGGGACACAGTTAAAAGGTGAATTTAACCATTTAAATTTTTGATACCTTTGCTATTTTTTTCTTTTAAAACCTGCTTATATCAGTTACTGAGAGAGTTCACAGATGTCTGTCTAACTTCAAGTTCTGTCAATTTCTTTACATATTTAGAGGTTCTGTTATTAAGAGTATGCAAATTAAGGCTTGTTTGAATTCTTTTTGGGGTGACCTATCATCATGAAGTCTACTTTGTTTGATATTGATATAGTTTGACCATCTTTCCTTTTATTAGTGCTTGCATGATATCTTTCCCCATTTTTTACTTTAAAACTTTCTTTGTTTTTATATTTAATGTGTTCATTTTGAAAGCTGTCTATAGTTCCTTTTTTCAGTCTGACAATCTTTTTTTTTATTGTATTATTTAGTTTATTTATTGATTAATTGATTACTATTATATCTGGGTTTAAAGCTCCCATCTTATTCTTTGTTTCCTTTTGTCCAATCCAGTTTTATTTCTTCCTTTCTTCTTTGGATTAATTGTATTTCATTTTCTTCTCCATTGGCTTGTTAAACATTCTTTTAATTTTACTTTGAGTGCTTAATCTAGAAATTGTAGCAAGTCCTTGACCTATTAGAGTCTAACATTAATTAGTACTTTGATCACTTTTTTCCCTGAAGCTTTGATACTTGGATAGCTTGAGTAGATGTACCGTTGTGACACTCCTGCCTCCCTTCCATTGAGCTCTCAAAGAAAGTGAAAACCATTGTTTTGCTGTGTATCTTACAGTTGAGAAGACTAATGCCAATTTGACTTTCTTTCTTTGTTGGTGACTTGATCAGGAGTATTCTTCCTTTTGTGTAATGTGCAGTAACTTTATCAGGATATATTTCAGAGTTAACTGTGGTTAATCCATTTCCCCGGATACACAGTGGACCCTTTCTACATGTACATTCTTTTAGTTCCAAAAGTGTTCTTGGATTATGATTGTCATTGTTCTCTCATCTTGTTTTTTCTCTTTCTGGAGCCTCAGGTTGGATGTTCATTTTCTGCATCTTTATTACTTTTTCTGATCCTTTCTGCTAGTTTTATTTGTTACAAGTTTATTTTTCTTGGATCTTTTATCACTAACACTTGTCTCTTATCATATGCTATGTTTAGTTAATGTTGGAATGTTATGTTGTAGTCCTATGTCATGTTTTTTTTTGTTTTGTTTTGTTTTTGGCTTAGCGTAATTGTATCACCTGAAAAATTTGATTATTTCCTTTCCTTAAGTTACTTTGTATGGATGTTGGATTCTTTTGTTGTCGTTGTTGTTGTTTGTTTGTGTGTGTTTGTTTGTTGAGAAAAAGTAAGATTTTTTGAAAGTACATTTTAGAAGGAGACAGGTCATATGAGGGAAGGCTGCAGCCCTGTGGAATTTAGGAGGTAAAGAGATAAAAGATAGTATGCCCCCAAAGGGAGCGGTGGGTTTCCAGCCAGGAGTGCTGTAACCTCTTTTTTTGTTGTTTTTGATAATGTGAAAGATTTTCCTAATCATTAGTAACAGTTTTCTGTATGCTCCGAAAGGTTTTTGAATAACTTACAAGGTTTCTTAAATGGTGCTTACTATTATTAATACAGTGAGACAGAGTTTCTTTAATAAATGGGGAACTTTATGAACAAAGGTCTATTTTTAGATCTTTTGATGCAACCTTGTTTTTATAGAGCCCTGAGCTTCAGCACCTTGTTTTCTAGTTTTCTTTCCCTACCATTTCACCAATGGACACTTCTCTTTTAAAATGTATCTGTTTCTTTAGAGTGTAGTTCCTTTTAAAAAATGCCCATTTTTATTATTGTTTTAACTGAATTTTGGTTGGGGGTGAAAGTAAATGTCTGTGTTCAAATGTCATCCTGATAGGGAATCCTTGTTAATTATTCCAGATATAATTTTTAAATTTAATTTTAATTACTGTTTTATTTTATGGTGAGCTATAGGACTCTACATAGAGACTATTTGAAGTATTGTATTTTTTGAAAGATAAAATATATTAGGATATTTGTTTTGATTACATGTATTTAGAACTTATTAGCCAATTAAGAAACTTGACAAATTGGTTATTGAGGATAGTAATTCATTTTATGTAGGGATGTTATAGTGATTCTTCCTATTTTATAGATATTGAAATCATTTATCTGGTATAATAGGACATCTTGCTGTCCATTTATTGCTTATATATTGTGTGTTCTAGAGTACCACATTTTTTATCAAATGTTTCTTTGCTTATAATATATCTCCAAATTGGCTTTCGTACTCTAGAGATTTCTAGAGTGATTTATCAGAAACTTATTTATTCAAGGAATAGGGGACAAATTAACATCTTACATTTTAGTGTAGTTTCTTTGTTTTTGTTTGGTCAAGGTAGGAAATCTCTTAACTCTGATTTGTTACTTTTTTCTTGATGGAGATTCTTCAAATATGTAATTTACTTAATGAAGTAAATGGGGATTTTCATATGTCTAGGATGTGAGTTTTACTCAAAATTGTGTAAAGTAATTCTCATGACAAATAAGAAATCAGCAGCTTAATTTATTTTAGTCTGTGCTGAGTGGTCCTTTATAACAGCCTCGAATAACGTTCTTTTGCCTGTGTTTTCATTTGCTGTCTTTTACTTATGTATTCTCTCCAGAGGTTTTTTTTTTTTTTTAAATTCTTGTAGCCTATAAGCAAGATTACGAGGCCTTCAACATCACGATTAAAAAAATGAACATTAAGACATTGGGTGAGGCGGGAGGAGGTTGGAGTCCTGATGGCTTATATAGTGATAATTTAAAACTCATTAATTTCTTTAAATTTGACATCATGGGTGACTTATAGATATGCTATTACTATCATAGTTCATTGAGCCATACCAGCAACATTTATAGGAGAATATTTGAGAATGGAATGGGTTGCTTGTATGAAGACATACAGTGAACAATAAATAAGATGTTTTTGGAAGATGGCAGACATTTGTTTTCTACAGTGGAATCTTTGTCTTAAGGAAAACCATGAGATCTGTTTGGAGATAAGTGAGTTTATTTATTGAATTGGGTAAGTTGGGAACATTAAAGTTTGGAAAAGTTGCTTCTTTGGGAATGGGTGGGGCAGATAGGATTTTACAGAAGGCCTTTAATTGTAGTGTCCAGCTTTGCTATGATCATGATAGATAGAGGCATCATACTGTCTGATTTATTTAGGACAATGCCAATTTAGGCCTGTCATTTGTATGTTTTAGTGCCCTACTTGAGTCTCAAAAAATGCCCTTTTATTCTCCAAAGGCTTGGATCATAGGTGATATGATTTTCCTGTTAATAGCAAACTAGTGAAAGTCATGTATTTGGCTGCAGAGGGTTTTTCTGTAGAGAAGACATGGATATTTGCTGAGATTATTATTTACGTTTCTATGTAAAAGCAAGGTATTGAAACTTTAATAATCCTTATGCTAGCCTAAATATTTTAAAGGTCTGTCAAAATCAGAATGCTGCTCTTTAATGGATTAACTATGGTATGAGGGAAACACTTTTCATAAGCTTCTGATTCAGAATTTACTCATTCATTCAGATTAACACATCCCTCAGTTACTTCTTTCTCGGTGCCAGCCTCCCCCCAGATCACTTGTCTGCTATCTCACAGTTTAGTCGGGTACTATTATTTAATCCTTACACCCAGAGAGGAAATAACTTGTTTGAGGATACCATTACAAGAATAATTATTTACTTTTAACTTAATACTTCTATAGCTTTGGGTATATTAATAGCAGATACATTTTATTTTAAGATACAGCAAAAACACGATTTCACCAAAATTCACTTTATCTGTAATCCACAAATAGTTGCATATTTTGTCTAAAAATTTATTTTTTAACAAAAAGAGGCTAATCACTAAGAAATGAGCTTAAAGATGTATTTATTTATTTATTTTTTAAAAAGCTCTTAAAGTTTTGTTGTTAGAGTTTAAACTAACTTTTAATTTCCTTATTTTTTGTTACTCCACATTTCCACTAGTTAAGTGAAAACTAATTTCCAGGATCATATTTTGGTCTTAAACAATTTAGAACCATATTAATATACATTGTATGTATATATACACAAAATTATAGTGGTCGAGGTTATCACAATAAAATGTCCCCATTTCAAAGCTGCCTGCTCCACACCATGGTGTCGGAATGGGGCCTGGGCATCGTGTAAATGGACAAAAGGAATAGAACAGGAAGTCCAGAAATATAGCTAATTACAAAAAAATCTAGTATATAATAAAAATGATATCACTGAAGTAAAGGTAGGCTTTTTAAAAATGATTTAAGGGTAACTGCATAATAATTTGGAAGAAAATAAAAAAATATACTGCACCACATACAAGAGTAAACCCTAAATGGATCACAGATCTAAATGTATAAACATGTTAGACATTTGAATATTGTCACACAGATCCCATAAGATCTGTTTTTCTTTTCATTAGCAGTCATTTTCCTCTTATTTCTTCAAGTCGAATAATTTCAATTACTTTATTTTCAAGTACACAGATTTTTTTCCTCTGGTGTTATCAATCTGCTTTTAGTCGCTTTTAGCATAATTTTAATTTCAGATATTATGTTTTTCAGTTATAGAATTTCTATTTTTTATTTTCTAGTTTTTCTACTGAGATTTCTTGGCTTTATATTCAGTACAAGCATAGTTATGCTTACTACTTTAAAATCCTTGCTTGCTGATTCCAACATCTGGCTCATCTCAGGGTTAGTCTTTGTTTGTTGACTGTCTATTCTCTTGTGAATGGATCACATTTTTCATATTTTGTTGTATATCTAATAATTTTGGATTTCATTCTGTACATGGTGGATGTCATGATTTGAATCCTCTGGATTCTGTTATATTTCTCTGAAGAATGTTAATTTTTTGTTTACTCATTTGTTTTAGCAGGAGATTAACATAGTTGAATTAAAATGGTAAAAATCCTATCTCTTTGGGAGTGGTTGTAATATTAGCTGAAGTTTTTTAATCCTTAGCTATTTGGATTCTGTCCTTAATATACATGATGTAGGGTTCAGCCAGAGATTTGAATAGCATTTACATATAGAATTTTAGCTCCCTCTTCTGACTCTTCCAGGATTCCCTTTATCTTTTCCTTTTGCAGTGATTGCCTTGAGTCTGTCTTCTGGTTTTCCAGGACAGAAATTCTAAAGTGTTCTGTTGGAGTTATGGCTATCCTGCATGGCACAGATTTAGGCTTGCCCTCAGAAAAGAAGCTGATAAAATGGGAAATTTTCTCATTGCTGTTTCCTTAATCCAAGCATTGCTTGCTATAGAATTTGCCTTCTTTTGGTCACTATCCAGTGCCTTCAGATGTTTTCTGTAGTTATATGCGGATTATAAGTCTGGTAGAGGATTTCTTGTCAGTACTGTTAAGGCAGGATCTGAAAATTTTACTTTTTAAAAGCACATAGTATATCCTACTTAATACTCTTATTTATTTAATACAAAGAATAGCTAGAGTAGAGGAATAGTTTTAATGTAACAATTAGAAATAAGATGGATGTGTGTGTGTGTGCATGTGTGTGTGTGTGTGTATAAACATACATACAGAGATTGTAGGGATAAGGAAGACCCTATCCTTAAATATTAGATTTGATACTTTTATATTTATTTGTTATCTTATCTGAGGAGACTTGAATAATCAAGATTGTATTTGAACCTTTAAGACTTTCATTTGCAAAAACTTTTTGACTAAACCTTAATTTTTAGTAAAGTTGACAACATAAATGTCTCTCAAATATCATTTTAACTGAGTACTTATTCATAAAGAATCATATTTAGATGCTTGCTTCACATAGTTATTAATTATTGAATCCATAACAAAAACCAAATTCTTTTCTTTCAGATAACTTTAAAGCATATTTTCATTTTATAATACAAAGTATACACTATATTTAATAAAATCTACTTATTACAGGTCCAGGTCAAGACCTCGTCCACGTTCACATAGTCGAAGCAGTGAAAGGTCCAGTCACAGAAGAACCCGTAGTCGATCTCGGGATAGAGAACGACGTAAAGGCAGAGATAAGGAGAAAAGAGAAAAGGAGAAGGATAAAGGCAAGGACAAAGAATTACACAACATCAAACGTGGGTAAGTTGAAGCAAATCTTAAGCAGTGATGACTTTGATTTAATGGCTATATTCAAACGAAATTTTCATTCTCAGAGATTTTTCTTAGGTGGAAAATAATGAATACAGGAGAGAAAGGATAAATCAAAATAGTTATCTCAAATTTTTACCGTGTGATTTGCTATTGGTTGGGCCTTTTCAATGTAGAACGGCCATTTGGTCAATATTTAGGTGTGTGTGTGTGTTAAAGTGAGTGTATGTGTGTATGAGACCAGAATTTACTTTTTCTGGAATAGATATTATTAATACCATTATTCTAGCTCTGTGCATTTGGAAGGTGAAATTCATTCATAACTGCTTATTAAATTAGAAGATGTTAAAATAAAACAAAATATTGGTTAGTCTTAAGTTATAGCTTCTTGTTTGTTTTATTCAAAACTGACATTGGGGTCTTTTACTCTATGAAGAAGTACATCTTAGAATTTATCCCCTTTTGTCAGTCTTTCAACACGTTACATATGTTCACTTTAATACTTCAGTAAAAAGTATTTATCTTTAATGTGTCATCAGTTTTCCATGTTCAATTGAAGAGCTTACTAGGATCTTAGATATATGGTTCCTTGAGATCTTGATTCTGTGAAGAATTAAGTTTGTTAAAGGATGTAGAACTCTTCTCTAATCCTTTTCCTTTCCCTATTCTCTGTATGTTTATTTTTTATTTCTAGATTTACAGATATAAACCTGCCTAGATTGTTGGCTTTTAAGTCTTCTTTGAAGTGATAAATTTGTGATGGATTTTGGAAGAGGATAACATTATTATGTAACTTTCCTTCTTCTCATCACTGCATGACTGTTAATACAAATTGAGCAGTTGTGATTCTGCAGAATTCCAAGTTCTGTACAGAAAAGTTTTATAGATTGTTAAAGTTAGAGGAGATAGGGTTGGATATCTGGCTATAAGGATAGGGAGGCTTAGTTAGCCAGAGTTGGTAGAATTGAATGAGGTTCAGAGAGGATATTGGGGAACTCTGTTGATAAAGGGAGAAAATTAGGAGGATGATAGATTTGAAGAGAGAATGTAAAGTAGGTTTCTGAGATTGAAAAATATGGATTAAGAGAATGAATAAATTATATCAATCAAGGAACTACCTTGTTTCTTCCTTTTTTCCCCCCCTTTCTTTGGATTTTTACTTTAGGGATTACATGGCTATAAAAAGTATGACCATGATTTTAACTGATCACTAAATTTTTGCTTTCTAACTCCCCAACTTTAAATTTTTTAGAATAATATTTACACAGTTATAGAAAATTGATATTACACAAAGCATTACTTTGGGGTTTTTAAAGGTAAGAAAAATGAGAATATGATTTAAAAGTGAAGGTTAGGGGGTTTTAGGAAAGATTCCCATACAGTGACGTTAATCTCAAAGGTCTGAGCTAGTTTACAGGTTTGACTCTCATCACTCAAAGTTGATTATGTTCAAAAAGCTGATACCTGGATGACAGGTTCACAAGACATGAATGTTATATTTGCCATTATTTTTATGTCTCAGCAAAGACAGTGAACAAATAAGTGGGCTTGGTTGAAGGGCCCTGGGAACCAATGCCAAAAAGTAGTGAGTAGCCTGATTTTAGTGGACCACGGTTACAAGGTGTTGCTACAGCAGGGTGTCCTTACCCATGGTTTCATGCTGAGGACACATAAATTCATACCTTTTGGTATAACCCAAAGACAGGATTTTTGGGGGTCAGTGTATACATTTAATATAGTAGTATTTCTGTACAGATGCACCCTGCTTTGCTCCAAAAATAATTTCATTTTTTAAAAGATCTTTTGTGTTTATTTCCTAAACCTGATTTCTAAGCCATTTGAGGTAGAAAATGTATCTTATACTCTTTTGTATCACTCAGTGTACCTAATGTACATTTTATTGTTCATAAATGTTTATTAGTTATTGATTAGATATACTCATTCATTCATTTGTTCACTTGTTCAGTCAACAGTATTTAAATGCCTTTCATTTGTCAACTGCTATGTTAGGTAATAAGAACATAATGGTAGACCAGTCCTACTTGGGGATTTCATGCACGTGGCAAAAATAGGCACATATAGAAGGGAAGATGTATAAAGTGAAATCAAATGAATGTTTCAGTAAGAAGTTTTGGAAAGATTGTATGAGTTAGGATGCTTTGGCCATAAGAAACAAACCTAACTAATAGTAGCTTAAACCAGAGACAGCAGAGTGTTTTGTAAAGGGCTAGATAGTAAATAATTTAGGCTTTCTGGGCTATATTTCTCTATTACAAATACTGCAATCTACCCTTTTAGCATGAAAGCAGCTATAGATTATACTAAACAAACAGCATGGATGTGTTCCATTAAAACTTTATTTACAAAAAATAGGCAGTTGGCCAGATTTGGCCCAAGAGTTATAGTTTGTCAACATCTGGCTTAAGCCATAAATATGTTTATTGCTAATGTAACTGTTTGGAGGTAAACATACCCGGGCCCATATTCTTGCAACAGGCCAGTCTCCGTATGTTGACTTTCGTTTTCAATCCTGACACATTCTGATTGAAAGAAATTTTCATGAGCATTAAGTTGGTTGATCTAGACTAGTCAACATGTCAGGGAGGGGCTGTCAGAAGAGATATTTATACATTGAACGAAGAAAGAGACAGGAAAGAATGTTGCATGCAAAATGAACTTCATATGGAAAGAAAAACTTGGAAGCAAGGTGGGAATGGCATATTTGAGGAACTGAAGTCTAATGGGGTTTTGTTGAGAGTAGAAGAGGAGTAATGATGAGAGATGATTATTAGAATACCTTATAATTTATGTCAAGGAGTTTGGAGTTAATTCTAAAGGCAGTGAGAAAAGATTCCATTTTTCTTCCCTTTCTCTTCCTTCTTACTTTCCCATATAAGTATTTCATCTGTTTACTTAGAATTATATTTAATTTTATTTAATACATCCCCAAAACTTTAGGCCTTAGAGTTAAATTTATTCCTATGATAATTTCATTAGCTATCTCTTTCCAAATGGTTTAAAAAAAAAAGGAACATGGGTTAGATAGTAAAAGCAATTCATAATTTAGTTAGGACTTGGATTTTACTTCATTATAATTGTGCAACCCAGTGATATTTAGCTTGTGCTAAATAACATAGATGCTTCCTCACATAGGAGAAAACCCATGTGCTTCTGCTTCTTCATGTATAACGATCTTTGTTTTTATCAAACTAGTTTGAAAATATCAATTTTATACAAATATTGATAGACCATAAAGCATATATTTATGAAATACAAAGCAAGGAGAGTAAGTACAATAATGGTAAAAGAGTATTTTAGAAATTGGGAAAAATAAAAATAGGAGAGGAAAGAATTAATGAGAAAGAGCTTTTTGATTAGACTTTTGAGAAAAAAGATGAGAAATCAGATAATATTGAAAAACCTTTTTTAAATATTAGCAAATCAAGTTACAGTTGAATGATTATAATGAGAATTTGTCTTTTAATGTCATAAGTTGATCTATTTATTTTATTAATCTGCTGAATAAGAGAGACCTAGTGTAAAGTGGAAAGAGTTTCAGGAGTTTGTAGGTATTAAAAAATGCCTTTTTTGACAATTCTATGAGAATGATTAATATAAGAAAGACACCAACTGAGCATTGCTTATTTTATCAAGAAGGTATAATGACTTTAATGTTTTACATTTATAAAATTTGATTTCTAAGAATATTTTATCTTTAAACATTGATATAGATTTTTTTGTTTTTATTAGTTTTCCCTCCAAAATTTTAAAACTTAAATATTTATTATATCATTAGATAATTGTATTTTATGGGGACATGTCTTTGCAATAAGAAAATGAATTTTATTAATATTAGAGTTATTAAGTTGAAATTGGAACTTAACATCATTATTTTATTAAGCACTTTTTTTTATGCTTACAGCACCTGGTTTTTCCTAGGTGGTCTCCCATTCAAGTACTAACTGGGTTGATCCTGCTTAGCTTCTGAGAAAAGACGAGATTGGACACATTCAGGGGGGCATCGCCATAGACTGTTAAGCAAATTTTTGAGTCCAATATTAGAAATATGAAACTTGTCATGGCATCTCAGAATTGCAACATAATTGGTTATAAACATTGTATGCCCCATCTTTGTCTTTTGTGGATTAATATTGGGCTTTCTTAGCAATGTTTTGATCAAACTTCATAAAGTATAGTTGATTACTACAAAACATCATTAAGAGACTTCTTTGAATAATCACTTGTGAATAAATATGTCAGTACCACCAGCGACATTCTGCTATTTATTTTGAATTATAGAGCCATCCTCAAGAGTAGAATTAGGATGGATTTGTTTTAAATTAATTTTCAATCATGATTTAAATCACCAGCTAGGAAAATCTGGTTTAAAGCAGTGATTGCCTAGTAAAATGCTTTCTTAATTTAAGTAACTTTAGGATTCATAAGGAACTTAATTTAGTATTCCTAAGCATTTTCTCCTTTATGACTTGCCTCTGTGAAGGGTTTTTACTTTTGTTATTCCCTTATTAGCTTTTCAATAGATGGATACTGTTCTCAGAAATGTACCCATCAAGACTTCTGGAATATTTTGCTCAAACAGTTCAGTTTATACTTTTTTTACATAACTTTCTAAAGCTTTGTACTTTTAGAAAGAGGTAAGAATTTCCCTCTGGCCATACATATCCATTTCCTGACAACTGAAGTAGTTCTTTTTCATGAGTATTGGGAGGGGAGTATATTTAAACAGAATTTCTTATACTGAAATGTGAATCCCACTAAATCTTCTTTAAATCTTTCCTAGAGTATGTGTAGAAGTCACTGGGATAGCAGTGAAATTGGGCTTCAAACATAGCCTACCACCTTTTTATAAAATCTTTCAATAAAAAGTTGACTATACAATGTAATTAGAAATTATATCACAATATTTTAAATATGTCTTTATAGACTGAAAATGCAGAAAGCATATCAACGTATACTTTTTGTTCATTGTAATTGCTACCTTTGAACATGCAGCTGTTCTGAGTAGAATCTTTTTAAAAAGTGTGCTAAAGTGTTTAGATTCAGAGAAAGTTAAATTGAAAAACTTGCAGTTTTTGCTCATTTTAAGTCATTCACAACTTTTCCCCTTACAGGTTATTCTCTTTGAGTCTTAATTTATTCTTCCGTTAAATGGAGATAACGATATTTAAAAAGCTATAAGTGTTAGAAGCAGTGTGTATAAGAAGTCCAGTACCATATAGTAATCATACTTTATAGATATATTAGTTATGGCTTTGACCGTGGCAATGTTCCAATGTCTTCAGTTGTAGAGTTTCATGTATAAATTCCTGTTGATGAGGTTTTTCTTACCTAGTACTTGGCAGAAGATGTTGGAAGTGATTTGGGAATGCTGGTTTCTGAATTTTGACAGCAGTTACATACTCTTACAGCCTGTCGTATTTTTCCTTACCTCTTATTTCTTTATGCAGCAGGAAGTCACTTATGCTAATTTACCTCCATTTGCATATAGGTTATAGAGTTCTGTGGTGCAGAGTGTGCTTAGAACTCCTTTTAAGTGTCTGTTTGGATCAAAGGAGGGCTGTGTGATAGCTGTTGTCTGACACCAAGCTGTGTGGTGTTGTTTTCATTAAACATTTATCACACTTCGAATGTGACAGCAGGCAACTTTGTGCCAGGATAACATGTTTTCATGCAAAATTTATTGAAAAAGACGAGATTTTGTAAAGAAATCTTGTTGCCTTTCACCAGTGGCGAAGGGTAAATGTTTGGTTCGAAAGAAGTATACCTTTAACACATGTCATTGTAACATGCAAAAGAAGCTTCGTACTGTCAATTTTGTTAAGCGGGTAAATGGGTAAACAAATACATGTTATATAAGTATGTACACTGGGTTTTTCTTCCTTTTTAAATTATAATTTTTATAATTTTTCTAAGAATTGAATGAATATCATAACAGTAACCTAGTATGTTGTTGGACATTTTATATGGCAATGAAATTTACTACCCAATTTCCATTGTATAGATTTGAGTATTTTCTAAGGTAATAGTTTTGTTCAACAGAAACTAATTTTTTTCAAAAAGGTGAGGTCAAGAAAGAGAATCTAACATAACGAAAAGAATAATCAGCAAAAGCAGGAGACAAGGGTTTTATAAGTTCTCCCCTAGATTACCACTTTTCTCTTATTCATTATGTCTGTACACTTTAATTATCCCAGAGTTTGCCCAATGGGATTTGATGTGAATTATGCCTGATAGAGCACTAAATGGTATGAATTGTAGGCTTAGTCTTTGCTTTTTTTTTTTTTTTTTTTGTGGTTGCCTGGTTTTGAAAAGCCTTGGAATGAGAGAAAGTACTTATATTTCCTTTTTTTATTCCATAGGAGGCTGAGAAATTATAGTTATGTGAAGAAGTTAGTGAGAGAGTGAAAATAGTCTCATGCTGGACTTTTTGTTTTAGTAAGTTTTACCACATGGACTATAAAAAATTTGGTGAGATCCTTTTCAAGATGCATTACAAAAATTATGTTGTCATTAACATTCAAGAACAAAAGGAGAGAAATGAGTTGTGGGTAATTTACCTTAGGTTATCTTATTTTTTATTAGTAACAAAACAAATGTAATAATTGCTTCTTATGATTACTAGTTTCTCAATAATTATTCTTTTTTTCCTAGTTTTTTGTCTTTTTAGAGGCTGTTCCCTCAGCCTGAAATATTTTTTTCCACCTCTCCTGCCAGTGTCATTTATCTTTTGGGGGTAGATGTCACTTCCTTCATCAAATATTTCTGCCTCTCACTAGTGTGCCCTGTAGTTAGTAGCCATAGTATCTGTACTTAATCAGAATAGAGAGCTTTGTAATTTTGTAATGACAAAATTTTGTAATTGTCAGATTATATAAACCTTGTCTGTCTTAGTCAACATTGTATTTACTTGGGTTATAACAAATACTAAAATATTTGTAGAATAAATAAATGACAGTTTTAGAAGTTGTTTCTAGGTAATAAAATTCAGCTTTTAAGCTTTTAAAAATGATAACATGAATTTTTGATATTAGGAAAATAACTGACTTTTTTTTAATATCCCATGCCTGGTTTAAGTGCATTTACACACATAAACATATACCACCTCCATCAAAGTCTCCAGACTACATTTTGAAAAGCCTAAATAACTTTTACTATGTTTTTCTGTACTTTAAGTGTTATCAATTATGCTACAATTAATACTATTTAGCATCAGTTGTTTTAAAAGCTGAATGTTATTTCTTAGATTTACGTTTTAAATACCAATTAAAATTCCAGTCATCACTGATGACTCTTCATGCCTAGTCTAATTTATTTCAGGATCTTAATTGATATCCCCTACTCTCTTGATTTGGTAGATGGACAACCCACTAGAACAACCCACTAGACTTTAATATACTATTCCTTAGAGATCTTTTATTGAAGGCCTTGGTGTTTGCCTTCAGTTAGGTTACATATGGCTTTTGTAAGCTAAAACTTTTGCTGTGTTGTTAGAGGAACATAATGGAATAAACTGGAGTTCCAGCCATGTCTTTTCTAACTTAATAAACTAGCAGTTTCCCTAAAAGCTAAACTGTTGCTTATAATTACTTATTAAAGATCCAATTTTTACCTCATTGTAAGACACCTTGAGTATCCCAGATATGAATGATATTAATTCACATGAAAGCAATCTGTTCAGTTTTTTTTTTTTTAAATCTAGTTTTGTTTCTCACAGGCTTTCTTCCCAGTCTAATGATCATTGGAGTCGCATCCCCAAAAGTGATTGGAATAAATCATCATATATGTTTGACATATATGGTTAGACAAATCTTGGTCTGCACAAGCGGAGAAGCAGAAGTTAAATCTCCTTTGATTCAACAGCAAAGATTGGGCAATAGATATCTACATAATAATCTGTTTTTACATCCTAATGTGGTATTATAGGAGAGTTTTAAAGTGGCTGGTTTAAATGTTTTTAATATTCTGGTAAATGGAGTGTTTCTAGCTAGACAATAGGAATAACATGTCCCTGGGCAGATGTGGTTATGGGGTACACTTTTCCACTAACGTAGAGTAAGTTGTAATACATTTCATTCATGTAACTTTTGTTAACATATCTTATATTTTAAGGCATTGCAAGTATATAAAAAAGAAGAACTCCAGATGGTGTCAGTGGGGTTAATGCTTTTCATTTAGTGCTAGGAAAATGGTCTTTAGTTTCTGAGATTGCATATTAACTACAGGAAGATTGGGATGAATCTCAGTGATTGGACCTTGTGGGTATAAACACAAAGCACTTTCTAAATACTGTTACATATGTGATGATCACTAACACGGCAGGTGCAGGTAGGGAAATACAACAATGAGTGCTGCTGTTCTGATTCTTTCTTGAACTCCTAGAGGAAGTTTTGAAATGGCAGCCTTTGGCCCCAGTGGATATGCCAGCCTGTGACAGGCCACCTGGAGGTAGATCATGAAAATCAGTTTGGTTGTCATGTTGCATTCTTAGCTTTTACTTGAGAAAGAGAGATAAAGGAAGGCATTCCACATCAGAAAAAGAAAATAGTATCAAAATTTAAAAAGTAATGTGGATTTGGAATAAGCCAGAGGTAAACCATAAATTGCAACTGGAAATTAAATTTACTCAAGAACAATGATAAAGACAAGAGTAGAACAAAAATATTTTTATAATTCAAAGCTGACTGGACAAAGAAGCATACTGTTTTTGTATAAATATATACAATTGTCTAAACTTTAACAGGCTATTTACTCTAAATGAAGATCTTTAAATTTCATCCATTAATCAGTAGTGTTAGGTCCAGTAAATTTGTAGCTGCAAAGTTAATTTGAATAATTGTCATGACTTAAGCTAAGCCAAGAGCTATTATACTGATACTATATCACAAGATATGTGCTTCTGAAACTAACAAAGCAATGTCTGCTTAAACTGTTTATCATTGATCCTGTTTTTAGAAATATTCATATACTTTTCTCTGTATGTTTTTTAAGTCATATTTTTTGAGATAATTTATATGTAGTAAGAGTCACTTCTTAGACATATAATTCTGTGAATTTTGACAAACTATTGTCCTGTAACTCTTATCACAATCAAGCTATAAAATATTTCTATCTCCCTAAAAAGTTTTTTCATCTTCCCTGTGCAATCTTCTTCTCCCACTGCCAGCCTTTGTCACATTGAAAAAGTTTTACCTTTTTCTGTATCACATAAATGGAATCATACAGCTTTTTGTATCTGGCTTCTTTCACTTAACATAATGCTTTTGAGATAAATCTAGGCTGTTCACTGTTCATGTATCAATTTATATATATTGTTAAGTAGTATTCTATTTTATGAATGTATCACAGATTATTATTCATTTGCCAGTTTAAGGATTAGAGAATGTATTTTTTTTTTAAATATAATGGACGAGTTTTTGTAATTTAGTGTTATTTCTTTAAATATTTGGTACAGTTCACAAGTGAAGCCACTTTACTTGAAGGTTATTTTGTGAGTTTAATTTCTCTGAGTTATATAACCAACCACATTTCTATTTCTTTTTATGTCAGTTTTGGTAAGTTCTATTTTTCCCATAGGAATTTGTTCAGTTCTTCTAAATATTCCATTTTTTTGACATAAAATATTTAATAGAATTTTGTGAAGATTTTCTGCATATATTATTATGTGGTGATGATCCTTTTTCTATTATAATATCTATTATTTGTACCTTCTCTTTTTTTCTTAATCTTGTTGTGAATTTATCAATTTTATTAGTTTTTACAACCAAGCAACCTTTGGCTTTGTTAATTCTTTGTATTGTGCGTTTATTTTTAATAATTAATACTATTCTTCTAATTCTTATTTATTCTTTTTTTAATTTCTTTGGATTTAATGCTCTCTTCATTTTCAGTCATCTTGAGAAGGATGTTTGACTTAATTTGTTTTGAGTTTTTTTTTCCTAATATATTTATCTAAGGTTATGAACATACTTTAATCATAGTTTTAAGTACATCCCATAGGTTCAGTATAGAATAATTTTATTATAATTTAGTTCAAACTATTTTCTAATTTATACTGTAACATTTCTTTTAACTTACAAGTTGTTTAGAAGAATATTTCTTAGTTTCAAAACATATAGGGATTTTTAAATTTGTTATGTTTAATTTTAAAGTTAGCATATAATAAAAATTGACATTTTGGGGTTGGACAGTTCTATGAATTTTAACATATGTGTAGATACATGTAACAACCACCACAATTCAAGATATAAAACAGTTTCATTACTCTCTTCACCCTCAGAATCCCTTGTGCTGTTCCTTGGAATTTACATTCCTGCCCATTTCTAGCACCTGGCAACCACTGATAGGCTTTTTTTGTTACTAAATATTTAAATGTTTATCATTTTGAAATATTATATGAATGAATCATAAAGCATGTACCTTTCAGACTCCCCTTAGCATAATGCATTTGAGATTCATTCAAGTTGTAGCAAGCTCAACATTTTGTTCCTTTTTATTGCTGAGTAGTATTCCATTGTATTGATGTGCCACTGTTTATCCTTTTACTTGTTGAAGGATATTTGTTGATTATGAATAAAAATACTATAAACATTCATGTACAGGGTTTTCTGTAAACATAAGTTTTTATTTCTCTTAGTAGTGAGATGAGGGATTGATGTAAAATATGATGAGTGTACATTTATCTTTATAGGAAACTGACAAACTGTATTCCAGGGTGACTGTACTATTTTGCATTTTTAGCAGCAGCATATAAGAGTTTCAGTTGCTCAACATCTTCGTCAGCACTTGGCATTTTAAATATTATTTACCTCTATTCATGTTAATGTATCTCCTTATGATTTTAATTTAAATTTATATTGCTAATAATGTTGAACATCTTTTAATATACTTATTTGCAAGCCATATATATCTGTTCAACTCTTTTACCCATTCTAAAACTAGGTTGTATTTTCTTAGTGGTGAGTTTTTGCAAGGTGTTTATATATTCTGCGTATAAGTCTTTGTTAACTCTGTGATTTGAAAGTGTGATGTTGAACATTTTTTCATGTGTTTATTGGTCATTTTTAAATCTTTTTCCTTTACTATTAATTTTTCTTACCATAGTAGATATAGCAGATACCACATAAGACATTTAGGTTCTAGTTCTGGCTTTTCAACTAATGTGTATGACTTTGGGCTGGTCACTTAACATCTCTGGATTCATATTCTTTACCTGTAAAATGAGGGGGGTGGAGTAAATGGCCTTTGACATCTTTTGTGGTGGAAGAAGTATAGTATAATATTCTGGATTTAAGGCAAGAAAGGCATCTTCAGATAACACTTAATTTATAATGATTAGGTTCCATACATTAAATTAGTTATCCTAATATGTGGTCTCTACCTTGTCCACATGCAAGGACATTAGTGACTGAATATAGCCTATGTATTACCACCTAATGAATAACCTCCTTCCCTTCTGTCACTTGTTCATCAAATGTTAAGTACTTACTGTGCCAGTCACTGACCTGAGTCTTGGAGATCCCATTATGATCAATAATAGTTGTGCCTGACGTATGGAGCATATGGTCCAGTGGGGAAGATAGCAAATGGCAATTGCGAAGTCATATAAATATAAAATTTTAATAGTGATAAATATCAAGGATAAAAGACGCATTGTGCTATGAATGGTATATCGATAGGCAGAGGGAGATGACAGTTGACTTAAGAAAAGTCAGGCACACTTTCCTGAAGAAAGAAGGATGAATAGAAATTAGTGAGAGGAGGAAGAATATTATAGGCAGAGGAAACATTATCAACAAAAATCCTTAGATGGGAGAGAGGCTGATTTAAACATCCACTGAAAGGTTGTCAGAGTAGTTAGAGTGGAGAGAAGGGGGAGCACGATGTGGAATATGGCCAGAGAAGCAGCTAGTGGTAGATATGCAAGGCCTTGTAAACCTGGTTAAGGATTTTGGTCTCTATCTTAAGAGTAACAGGATGCCTTTGAAGTGTCTTAATCTGATGGGTGTCATGATCAGATTAGTGTTTTGAAAAGATCACTCCAGCTGCAGTGTGGAAAACTGATTTCAGAGGATAAGAGTGGATACAGAGAAACCAGATAAGTAGCACAGTGGTCTAGGAGAGATGTAATAGTAGCTTGGACCAGGGATTTGGCTTTGGAGATAGAGAAGTCGATGAATTTAAGACATATTTATCTATTTAAGGATGAATTTGATTTGGTAAATAAGATGAAGATATTAAGGATAACTAGTAGTTATCTGATTTGCATTAGAGGAATGATGGTAATACCTTTTTACTGACTAGAAGAGAATATGGTATGAGGGAGAAGATCATAAGTTTCCTTTGGACATACTGAGTTTGAGAAGCCTTTGGAACATTCAAAAAGAGAGAAAACAAGCAGAGGATATGTAGTTGTGAACTCAGGCGTGTTCTGGCCTGTATTTTTGGGTTTTCAATTTCTTTTATTTTTAACTCTTTAGGTATTTTACTTGGAATTTGGTAACTATAGATAGCTATAAAGGGGAGGCTTTAGTGACAAAGCAGTATTTTCCATGTGACAAGATTAAATCACAATGACTGCTGGATCTGACCCATGAGCGATAACAAAGATAAACGCCTTGTGCCATGGATTACTTTGGATTCTGTTTAAATGTGTCTGGCACTATTATAGTTACTGGATATTGCAAAGAGGAATATGACATGGTCTTTGATCTCAAGAAACTTCCGTCTAGTTTGGAAGTCAGACACATAAATATATGATAACAATGTAGTGTGAGTGCTGTGAGATAGATATCCGCTGTACCAGGGAAGCATACTGGAGGGACACTTAACCTAAAATGAGCTAGTCAAGTAAGGTTTTTCTAGAGATGTTGATACATAAGCCATCTGGAAGAACATGGAAGCAGAAGTGAGAAGGAGAAGACAAAACAAAAGGATTGAGGCCAGAGGGATCATAGAATTTTGGGGAAATTACTTTTGGGGGAATGGGAGTGAAATTACCATTTTATTGTCTGATAGAAAATGCAGAAGGTGCCTTCTGGAAGCATGGGAGTGACATTGAGCTTTCTTGTTTCTTTTATCTTCTTGTTTCATTTCTTTTTCTTTCTTCCTCTTCTCTCCCTCCTTTTCTCTCTCTTTCTGAATAGGTGATGTACTTACATTGTTCAAAATTGAATATTATATAAAGGTAAATATACAGTAAAGCATCTGTTTTCCACCTTATTTCCCATTCACCCAGTTCCTATCCCTTTACCTCCCCAAAATTCAGGTAGCCACACTTATTATTTTCTTATATATTCTTCTAGAGTTTCTTTAAGAAAAATTATAAGCAAATACAAATTTATATTTTTAAATTTATTTTTCATTTTAGGATATTTAGTTAATTCTGGCTTTTAAAAATGTAAGAAGGGGTTATGAGAGGAGTTTTGACTTGATAGATTTTATAGAAAAGCAGAACTAAGGCGAATGGATTGAAGACTGAGAAGCCATTCAGGAGTCTTATGGTAAGGTAGTGACAGTGGAGAAGGAAAGGATTTTATCTGATTGGATCTTGATCTTACTTAAGACTTGAATTTAGTAACTAACCAGTTATTTAATACTAAATAATAGTATGGAGACACTGAGGGTTGAGTTGGGATGAGCTGTGTGAATAAATTGTGGTGGGTGGAGGAATGAGGAAGAATGTAAACCAATGGGGCTTATCCATGAAATGAAGAAAAGAAGTTAATAGAGAAGCTAGGTGTAATACAATAGTTAATAGCTCTTACTCTAGTCTTGTAGACCTATTTTAAATCCAGCTCTTCCATTTACCAGCTGTGTGATACTGGGCAATCCCTTAATCTCTCTAACCCTTGGTTTCTTTATCTGTAAAATGGCCATGATAAATATAGCTACCTCCTGAGATTGCATGAAGATTAGAGGAGATAATGCATAAGGAGAGCTTTGTATCCAGGGCTCACCTAGAAAGGCTAATCATAACTCTGGTAGTCATTTGATCCTTTGCAGGAGCGAAGGTGGGAAACTAGTAGAGAATGAGAAGGTGGTTAAGTAAAGTGGAAGAGAACATGAAATCTTATACACAGTTACTTTGATAATCAGCTGATAGATGTTTGGAAATGGGTTCTTTGGGTCTCAGTCTGTTTATCCATACTATAATAGTAAGTTAAACTAAATGGTGAGGTCCTTCCAGCTCTGTTCTTCTGATGCCATGCCCAGCTATTTTTGAACTCCAAAACTATATCCTTTATGTTATAAATTTCAGAATAAAAACTAGTTCTTTCAAATGCTATTAATTTCTTTATTTAGTTTTATCGTATGGCAACACCCAGAGTTTTACCTCTGTTGTACATTTAACTTTGTTTTCCTATGGCTTCTTAAGTAATTTTGTTTTGATTATAAAAGATACTTTCTTTTCTTCTTTTTTTTTTCAATAACCACCTTGTAAAAAGACTATTGTTTGCCTTGGCTCTTTTAATCTGCCCATGAGGAATTCAAGCCGAATGATAGGGAGCTGTGAAAATCCAGTTAGTGTGAGCTGTAATCTTTTTTGCTGGCTTTAAATAGTTAGAGTACCATGCAAGACACCCTGCAGATAACTGAATCAAAACATACAGTAATCACCTAAACATGGATTCTGCCTTTGCTCTTATGGAACTATAGTAGAAATCACTAATAACCATTTACTTTTTAAAAAAACATTTCGTCATGATATCAAATAAAATCAGGGTTAGATATTAAAAGCTATATTTCACAGGTAGGCAACCCAGTATTTGGGAAAAGCATTGATTTCTGAAAATTTGATATTATCCAGCATTTATAATATCCTCTGACTATTATAGAATCAGAAAAACTTCTTTATAGAAAGAGAATATTTATAATCCTCTAATCTTTTCATTATCTTCTACTTCAGATATCTCTAAAGGAAAACAAGAAACTGTTAAGATAATCAGGCTGCTTCCCTTTTTTCTTATAAGAGAAACTGGTTCCACTAATGCAGTTCATTGAATTTCAGTAGCAAAATATTCTCTAATAAGTTTGTCAGATGGTGGTCTATTTTTCTAGGTTTTCAGGCTACTTTTTTTTTTTTTAAGTTAAAAGATGGATCTCTCATCTATTAGATTCTGCATTAGAGTGATGAGAAACACAGTGTGCAGTATGCTGATGCCGTCTCCTAATTTTATTAGTTTTCCATTTTCTAATACTGCTGTTGATAATATTCTGGTGAAGTTTATAAAATAAAATAGGCTATTTGTTGAAACCAATATCCTAGTGTTGCTGGCATGATTCATGCTACATTAGGAGTTCATAAGTCATTAGTAATCTTTTATGTTCAGTGTATTGTTCTGAACAGCAAACTTGAACTCCTTTGTTTTGAAAGATTCATAGGGTCTAATCCAGAACAAAGATTTCATAAAGTAGATGCCTTTTCTATGCTTATCGCTTTGCCTCAGGCAATTTCATAGAGCTCAACATGCCAGCTCTTCAAAATAGGGAAGCCCAATTTTCATCAAAAATATAAATTCTGAGGATTGTGGTTGCCATCCATATTCTCAATACTTAGTTTTCTGTAGACTTTTTATTATAAAAATATTCAAATTTATATGCATAAAAAGTACAAGGTTGGTCTGATGAATCTAATCTGTCTTTCACTTCCAACAATTTACAATACATGTTTTGTTTGACAACAGTTTTCTATAACTATTATTATATTGCTGGATGTCTCCATGAAAGTTCTAAAACCCATTGCTATTTTGGATGACTGATAAGTTTGGGTATGCATTTAGATTTTGTAGGTAATATTAAGAGATCAATTGTGTATTGTAGATAATATTAAGATAGATAATATTAAGATTGCCTCTGTTCTTTCTAAGCTGCCTACTCCTAGTCACTTCTTAAAAAGTTAACAAGCTCGTTATCATCACCAGTTTTACCTCCCAATCACATCATTAGCATACATTCCTTTCTCTGTCTACCACCTTCTACATTTCCAAGTCAGTTCTAATATCCCCTGTAAAATTGTTTGACCTTATTGAGATCAAATAACACCACTGTTCATTATCTGGCTCCTTCTTCTTGTCTCAACTTCCCATTTTACCCAAACAAGTTTCATTCTTTCCTATGAAAATGGAAGAAGTATTCTGGTTTCTATCATTTCTGTTGTGAATCTCTTTACTTCTTCTAATTGTACTTTTTCCAGTATCAGTTCCTACCTCTACTGGGTAATTCTTATCAGCATTTAATAAAACCAAAACAAAACAAAATAACACAAAAAACCTTAACCCTCTTTTGACCTCTTATTGCTTACAGCACTGTAACATTGCTCCTCATTTCAGCAGAATTTGATTTATTTTTTTTCACTTATTCATCTCCTGTTCACTCTTCAACACATCTGAGTTTCTGTTCTTACCACTATGCTGAAACTGCTCTTGTCTAGTTATCTGTTCTTGTCAAGCGACTTCTGTTTTGCCAAATCCAGTAGATACTTCTCTTTCATCATCTTATTGTTTTCCTCAACAGTTTTCAGCACAGTTGATCACTCTACCTTTACTCTTCTTCACCTTTGTTCCCTTCTTCCTCCTCTTTCTTAAAATACCTTTCTTTCTTGATCTGCTATAATTCTGTGTCAATGGCCATCCTTTTGCTGCCTCCTGCTTGAACAAATGTTGAAACAACTCAAGGCTGGTAGGTACCTGTAGAAATTTTTCAGTTTCTACATTCTTTCTTCTAGGTCAGGGTTTAATAAACTTTTTCTGTGAAGGGCCAGCTAGTCAATATTTTATTGTGGCCTAAGAGGCAAAATTGGGGCTATTATGTAGGCACTTACAAAGCAAGAGAAAAAACAATTTCTGCATATTTTTGAAATTTTTATTAAATTCAAAGCATAACAGTAATTATTTCTTCTTTATATCCACCTATGTCTGAATGGAGTGATATCTTCATTGATACAGACCAAGCCATCATTTTCCACCTGAGGTATAGCTTAGCTTCATAATTGGTCTTCTTGCTTTTATTCTTATCTCTCCCCCAAACCATTATCCACACAGCAACCAGAGGGATCTTTTAAAAATGTAAGTCATGTTATGCCACCCCTCTCCTTAATTCCCTTTGGTGACTTCTTACTGAATTTTTTACCTTGGAATCAAAGTTCCATAGGCTCATGTTCTCCCCTTTACCTCCTTATTATGCTCTAGCCACACTGTTCTTTGCATCCTCTAGATCTCTGAAATTGTTGTTGCTTCTGTCTGGAATGCTTCTCTAGGATCTTTTTATAAGGCTTCTCATTCTAATTTTTTTGGTCCTTACTTCAAGTGTAATATTTTAAAAGAGATCTTTCCTGAATACCCACTGTAAATTAACTGTCTTCTTACCTGATTACTCTGTACCCAGTTTGTATGCTTCAGAGTACTGATCATGGTGTGTCATAAGCATGTTAGTACTTCCAACAGAACATAAGCTTTAACAGTACAAGGTCCTTGTTCATCGCTGTATTCTCAGAGCTTACAAATAGCACTTTACACATAAAAGATGCTGAAGTAAGATTTATGCATAAATGAATTAAATGATTAAATATATGTTACTTGAATTTAAAGCTCAAGTTTTTTTAAATTTTATTTATCTGTCTGTTTGTTTGTTTATTTATTATTTTTTATAGTGACATAGGTTAATGAAATCCAGTAAGTTTCAACTGTATACTTTAACAGTAAGGCATATATATGTTTACATTGTGTGTTCACCTCCCATAGTTAGATTTCTTTCTGTCACCATGTATTTGACCCCCTTTACCTTACCTATCTTCTCCTTCCCCCCTACCCTCTGGTAGTTATTGCCCCTCCTAAGGAGTATTAGTAAATTAAATTTAATTTAGTTGATTTTTATTTAATTTAAATGAGAGAAATTAAGAAAATTAAATACTAAGGAGTATGATTTGTTGAGCTGAATTTTGAAGCCCCACAAACCACTGTAATATCTAAAAGTTTTCACTTTTAAATTTTATTTATGTGATGTAGTAAACCATTAAAAACTGTATACCTGGGAACTGGATGCCTTTAGCTTCTTATATTCTGAAGTTAATGGGTGGGGGACCCTCTTTTTAGATTATATGTTTTGATTTTTCCACCATAGTATCCCAATTCTGATATTATTGTTGATTAAATTACTGAAAAATGATGGAGTTGGCATCACCTTAAAAATGGGATGCCTGAAAACATAAAGTATGATTTGTCAAATTATCAGAAAGCAGACCAAAATCTACTGTGATTTTAAAGTTATTTTATGCTATCTAAATAGCTTTATGAATTTCAGAATTCTAAATACATTAAATAGTGTTTTAGGACTATATGATATATGTATACTTTTTAAAGGGTAGCTTTTCCTTGACTATTAAATGTGAATTTTTTTCTGTCCTGTCATATTTGAAATCTAAGTTATGGTTGGAACTGAAAGTACTGTATAGAAATTAATTTGCCCAATGAAAATTTTTTTTGAAGCTCTTTATTTGATACAATTTTAATTTTAGAAAGTTGTGAGAAAAGTAAAAAAAATCACATGTACTCATCCAGATTTACCAGTTGTTTTCATTTTGTCCCATTTATTTTATAAAATTCTCTCTCTCCCAATAGACACACACACACACACACACACACACACACACACACACACACTTTTTTTTTTTGGAAATATTTGAGAGTGGCGGAATCAATCCCTTTAAATCTAAGTATTTTTTGTGTATGAATCATAAGAACTTTAAAAATAGCCATAGTACAGTAATCAAAACCAAGAAATTCAACTTTGATATAGTATTATTTAATCAGTGGTCCATCGTCCCAGTTACGTCACATAACTTTTTTACACATCAGCCACACCTGCCCTCCATCTAGGATCCAGTCCAAGGTCACGTATGTCAGTTAGTTGTCATGTCAGGTCTCCTTTAATGTGGAACAGTTTCTCAGCTTTTCTTTGTCTTGACATTTTTAAAGCTATATAGGCCAGTCGTTTCATAGAATATCCCTCAATTTGGGTTTGTCTTATAGAATATCCCTCAATTCAGGTTGTACATTTTTGGCCAGGAATGCCACAAAAGTGATGTTGTGTCCTTCTCAACATAGCATACCAGGAATCAAAAGTATAGGTTTGTTCTGGTATTGGTGATGTTAACTTTGGTCATTTGGTTCAGATCCAGTCAAAATTTGACTTGGCAGCGTAAATAAAGAGAACTTTTATTCTGGTGTAATTTCTAAGGTTCATGTTCTTGCCTGAGTAAGTTAATTGCTATATTTTCTATGTAACTCATTTGGTGAACAAAACAAAATGGGTCTGTTGTTTACTATTGGAGAAGAAATTAAGTGAATAAGTTAAAATGTTGGTGCCATTCCACTTACATCAGCTTTAGGGGGCTTTATTTCTATTTCATTTGTTTGAAATTACTTATAGTCTATATACAGACTATCTTGTTGGATGATGTTATATTTTATAACTTATCTAAAGAGTTATACAAAATTTTAATTATTTTAAGTTCTTTTAAGAGTTTTAACACTTTGTCCCTTTATCATGCAGTGTTGAGCCATATTCATATATTACTCCCAATGTTTCTAGCCCTCTGCCATATTAAATCTGGAATATTCTTAGTAAAATGTTAAATTATGAATGAAACACATACAAACACATGACATGACAGAAATACATGGTTTCAAGAAGAGTTTTATTTTAAGGTGCGAAGGACTATCCATCTGTCCCTTGCCTTTAGAAAAACCATTTCTGAAAGATTAGAATGTATTTTTTTAAAGTCCTTGACACAGAGAATTCCAGCTTTCTTTAGGAACCTATTTGATTACTTAACACACTCTAGATAATGCCTTCTTATAGTTGACCTAAATCTGTTATCCTGTTTCTTCTTTGTCTGATAGTAGAGATGAAGAGTATCTGTTAGTCTTTATATAAAAATGGCTTCCAAATTACTAAGGCCCACATCCTGAATTAATTACTTGTTTTCAAGGATACCATTTTCTGGTTCTCTAGTCACATGTGCGATAACCTGTAGTTATAATTGCCACTCTTAGTTTGGAATCCAGAATTGGATAAGATACATTGACCTTTTATTTACTGACTTTAAATATTGTGTTTTTTCAATTAACGTATGGTACATTGCTTTTAATCAAAGCAAGAAACCAATAATGCATTATTTCTTCTGGGATATTGAGATATGCTGACATTATTGGAGTTTTATATAAAGTTGGGCTGCAGAAGAGAGTTTGAAAATCAATAGTTTTATATGCTGTAATTTAATTTTTCACTTCACATTTCTCAAATTATTCAAAGGTCTGGTACTTTATTGTACTTTTAATAAACGTTTGCTAGTAACTTTTCAAGGACATATAAAGTCGTGAGTGAAAGAACAAAGAAAACATAAAAATAGTAAAATAGTGCAAATAAAGACTGATTAAGACGGTAGGAATGAGCTTATTCTTTACCCATTGGCTAAAATGTTCTTTGTTGTTTCTTTCTCTTTTAATGTTTTTGAATTGTAGCACTGATGGTTTAACTCTAGATAAAAGGAAAGGTAATTGAAAACAACTGTCTATATGTTTTTGTTTACTCTGGTTTTATGCAATTTACCAGCATATATTTTACTAAATCCTTAAAAAATTTTAGTCTAAAATCTTTAGTAGACATGTATGGCTTATGTTTACTTTTGGAAGTATGTAATACATTTAAATATATATTAAAAAAAAGAACAGAAATGATTAGAGAAATAAAACCATAGTTGATTCAAATCTTAACATTCAATTTAAGTAAACTGAGCTTAATGAATTTCATCAACTCTAGCTAAGTATTCCCATATCTTTTGACAATTAATTTTTTTTCTTATCAGTTTCATTTTGCAAAAATAAATATTATATGGGCTGCTCTAAGAAAAGCGTTTTGCTTAAAGTCAGGTGTTTAAAATGAAATTGTTAACTGCAAACCTTCTGGAAATAAAATACATAGAAGCCTTAGGTTTCTGTGCTCAAGCCTGGTGCTGTAGAGATACATTTAGAAGTGAATTATGACTTGCTTGTCAAGGCCTGCCCACTATCCTAAGTGTTCAGCTTTAAGAATAAAGTCGTGTTTCAGCCTATGCCAGGGAAACAGGGCACACATTTTAGATGGTCTTACACTGCGCAGACAGATTGGCAATCATGAAATGAAACTATCGTGATACAGCTTGGTTGAATGATCCACTGATAACCAAGTAATCACAATGCTCTGCATGAGAATTTGGATTAAGTAACTCATGACTTAATGATAAATTTTGCTACCAGTGGAGATATTTAAAATGTTTTGGTTGTTCTTGGAGTGGCATTGCATGAAGTTTTGAGCTGAGTTAACAGAAAATCATATACTCCCGGTTGGCTGCTTTAAAGGCAACCATATTGAGTGAATAGACTGACCAGATAAATAATATAAAATAGAAAAAAATTCAAAGGAAAGATTGTGACCTCATTATTTTTCTTCCCACAAAGTTAAGACAAAAAGAGACAACTACTGATCCTAAAAGTTAAAAGTAAAAGATATAGTGTTTTTCAACATTTCCTTGTCTGACTACTTCTAGAGACTTCATCATCTTCAGAGTAGATGCAGATATTCCTACCAAAGTTTTTTCTTATCAGGGGCCCAGCCTTCTATATTGTCCTCAAATTAGCTTAGTTCAACTTACTAGGAAGCTGGCAGTTTTGATGTCTTTGCAACTACCTTTGATTATTTTCTAGTAACCACAGTTATCTTGTTACTTGTGCATCTGAAGTGATAACCAAGATTTCAGAAATTGTTGCGAGCGTTAAGAAAAATATTTGGAATCCACAGAGTTAATTATCTAAATTTAATACAGGAACTAGTGTAGAAAATTTTTCTATTTTATATTTGAGAGTATTTTAATTGAATCTTAAAGCATTCAAGTTTCTGCAAACCATTAATTTTGGCATCCTTTTCATGATAAATGCTATGTGTTTAGAAAATCAATATGAAAATTTAGCTTCAAAGAATTCATGAAGAGAAACATAATGAAATCTTGATATATTATATACAAAAGACAAACCCCTGATCATTTCTTTTTATGCAAATAAGTTTGATTTAGACATAATTCCCCAACATCACCATGAATTTCCATCTGTGTAACCCTGATGGTCTTAAGCAGTCTGCAGTTACCTCATGCTCTAGGCTATATTCAGTCTGCATGTATGGAAACTGTGACTATCTTAACACTTTAGATGATGATATGAATAACAATTGTTTGTTGATTTTATTCTCTATCTCCCTGGATAACCTGCTGTCTGCAAAGGCTGAATAAGTAGCAGATAGCTTTTGTCATCCCTTATCCAAGCTGTACACTTGTAAGGAAGAGCAGGGATAATCGCCTCAATCTAATTAGGGGTTAAAAGAGGCCATGACTGTGATGTGGCAGTGAGACACCTTACTGTAGCAATCCTGTTTGCATTAGAAAAATAAGGTTGTCATATTGATTATTCAAATTGGCTTGTATTGGCTAAGACTCAATGGCTTGTATTGCAGCTGAAGCAGTTGAAGATCCCAGCTATTCACAGAAGACCTATGCTATGGCATATATTATAATGTGGCTTGTTTGCTAATTTGGGGTTTTAAGAATGAAGATAGTTTAATCTGGCGAAATGAAGTTTAGCTTCCACCTGTGATAGCAATGATTATAAAAATTTTGAATAAATGAAGATCCCGTGTCATTTTAGATCTCTAACTGAAGATATTATGTATAAATATAAAAGCATTATTTAGAACCACTTTCATCTTTTGAGGATAAAATTAAAGGAAATTGATATTAGTCAAAAGGATGTAGCTTACAGGTGGAGGCAAGTTGCCTTGCCTTTTCTCTTGTTTTTTTTTTTTCTCTCTACTTCTCTTCAAACTCTTCTCCTTTTCTTCCTTGAATATTCTGGACTTTGAATACATTCTTGGAACAGAAATAATAGTGGTAAATAGAAACAAGTTGGAAAATTTCTTGTACAAATCTTTAATCATTCTTTCTCAAATGTTGTCTTAGTTAACTGTTAAGTCCAGCTAACTTTCTATGCGTGAGTGGCTTATATTTTGATGTACATATCAAATGTCTCTAGGTACTGGATACTTTTTATGAAACATCTATAATAGAAGCAGTTTTTAAAATGAAGTGTTAGTGTAACAGTCCCCTCCAGTCGTAGTCAGTTATTTTTCTTTTGATTTTTGCTTTCTCCTTTTTGAGTATCACTATGGTTCATGGAATTTTTATTCAACATGTTTCAATCAGAGTTATTATTTTGTTGTTTAAATTGTATCAGGTTTGATCAGTAGGAAGCTCTTCACATTGGCTCCTGTGTCCTTCTCACATGATCCTGTTAGTTTTAAAATGATTCTTTTCATTCTGTCCTTATCTCAGATTGAACATACTTTGTCCCAGAGTCTGGAATCAGCTGGTTATCCAAATAACCCTTGTTTTATTGTATGGTGAGCATGAAAATTTTTTTAAAGGAATGTTTTAGTTTATTAAAAATTGATGTGAAAAAGTATAAATAGAACTTTATCAGAGTCCAGCAGTAAGTTATAAAATAAACCAGGAGTTGAGTGTGGCTTATTCTCAATACAAAGGTAATTTAATATTGTGAGATTTGTGAAATAGGTCAAAAGAGTTTAGCGATATATACCTTTCTCTATTTCAGTTATTTTTGAAAATATAGAGTTTAAGATTCAGACTATTATTATTATGTGATTTGTAAAATATAAGGTAAGTTTTTCTGTAGGTATAATTTATATACAGTAAAATACACAGACCTCATGTGTAGAATTGTATAAGTTTTAACAAGTTCATTCACTTGTGTAGCTCAGACCCTATCCCTTTCACAAGTTTCCTTGTACTACTTGGCAGTCAGCTCCACCCCCAGCCTCTAGAGACAACCGCATTAGATAATCTATCTAATTTCATTTATGATAGATTAGTTCTAGAACTTCATATAAATGGAATTATATATCATGCACTCTTTTGATCTGGCTTCTTTTGCTCAGTATAATGTTTCTGAGATTTGTCTCTGTTGTTGCTTGTTATTAGTAGTTTGTTCCTTTTATTGCTGACTAGTATTCCATTGTATACACTGTACCACAGTTCATTCTATGAAAGTTATTTGTTTTCACTTTGGAGCCATTATGAATAAAGTTGCCACAAACTTTGTCATACAAGTCTTTGTGGAATATATATTTTTATCTCTCTTGAGTAGATACCTAGCGGTGGGTTTTGGCTTTTGAAAATAAAGTACCTATGAACATTTGTGTACATGTTTTTGAAGGAGCACATATCTTCATTTCTTTTGGGTAAATACCTAGGAGTGGAATAGATAGATTGTATGATAGGTGTATATTTAACTACTAAATGGTTTTGCATAGTGTTTTAGTTTACGCTTTAATAAACATGTGTTCCAGTAAGAAGTTTTAGTTGAACATCCTTGCCAACATTTGATGTTATCAGACCTTAGAATTTGAAATGATATAATGGTTTTAAAGTGGATTGTTACTATTTTTTCTGAGGACCGATGTCAAATACTTTTTTATGTCCATATCGGCCATTTGTATATTTTCCCTTGTAAAGTATTTGTTCAGGCTTTATCTATTTTTCAAGACAAATTATATTTTTATTATTGAATTTTTAGAATTTTTTTAAAGTATTCTGGGTTCATTTACATATTCTAATTCCATTTATCTATCTATCTATCATCTATCTATCTATCTATCTATCTATCTAATTTTAAGCGAAGCAACCCTTGGTTGACCTCACATATTGCAAGGACCTTGTCAGCTTACAATCCCTTGTTTTTTATTTTTTATGCCTATAGCACCTGGTCTTTCTAAGTGGTCTCTCATCCAAGTACTCACCAGGCCCGACTCTGCTTAGCTTCTGAGATCATATGGGATTGGGCTTGTTTAGGGTGGCATGGCCTTACACTAGTTTATTTTCAGATATGTGTTGTGAATATTTTTTCTAGTCTATGGCTTGCCTATTTATTTCTTAACAATGTTTTTAGATAAATAGTAGTCTTATAATTTGAAGTCCTATATGTCAAAGTTTTTTCTTTTATGTTTAGTTCTTGTACATTTTTTTACACATAAAAGTTAGAATCATCAATTCTCACAAAAACCCTTGTTGGTATTTTGGAATTGCACTGAATCTATAGATCTGCTTGGTGGGAATTCATATCTATAAGATATTTTGTTTTACTATCCATGGACATGGTATATATCTCTTCATTTGTTTAGAATTTAAAAAATGTCTAAATATAAAACAATTTTTTCTTTTATAAAGGTCTTGCAGATATTTTGTTGAATTCATGCCTATCCACTTTGTATTTATTATGTTTTATTGCAAATATTTTTATCCTATTTGGGATTTGAATGAGAATTCCTATAAATTTTTTCCATTGAATATAATTGTATTCTTGGTTTTTGATAGTTAACATTTCTTTAATAAAGTTTCCTTATATTCCTTATTGAATAAGATTTTTTAGAAATAATTATTTACATATTTGATTTTTATTGAAATTTTTTCCTACAACAATTAAATTTATTTTATAGTTTTTCTCTTTTAATCTAGGAATATGGTGATTAATATTAACTGATTTTTTTTACTGTTAATCTGTTCTTGCATTCCTGTGATGAATCAACTTATGATGTTTTATTATCTTTTTGTATATATTATTAGTTTTGATTGGTTTATTTATTGGCATTTTAAAATCATTTTTTCTGGGTGAGATTTGTCTGTAATTTTGCTTGCTTGTCTCTCCTTCCCCAGTTTTAATATGCAGGTTATACTAGACTTGTAATGGGGAACTCTGGTAGGAGATGTTGATAGTAGGGGAGGCTGTGTATGTGTGAAGGCAGGAGATATATGTGAAATATCTGTTTCTTCCACTAAATTTTGCTGTGAACCTAAAACTGCTCTAAAATAAAGTATATTAAAAAATATAATGGTGAATGGTTTGTTATATTCTATTCTTGGGAATTTTATGATCTTATCAATTGCTACAATTATCTGCTTATATTTTGATTGGGATTGTATTGAATATATAAATCATTTGGGAGAGAAGTAACATCTTAATAATATTGACTCTTCTGACCCATTAAGAAGGTATATTTCTCCATTTATTGAGGTTTCCTATGATTTTTCTTAGCAGTGATAACAGTTTGGAGGTCTTTGACATTTTTTTCTTCATATCTATCCTGAAGTATTTTATATTTTTGATGATACTGCAAATGACATGTAGATATTTTTAAATTTCAATTTCTGTTTTTTTGTTGGTAGTATACAGAAATACAGTTGAATTTGGTATATTGATCTTATATCTTACAACTTTATAAAACTAACATTATTCAAGTCACTTTCTTGCAGATTTGTAAGTTTTCTATATAGATGATCATGATATCTGCGATAAAGACATTTTTGCTTCTTTCCAATCTGGATGCCTTTTATTTCTTTTTCTTGCCTGGTAGCTCGGACCAGGGCTGCCAATACAAAACTGAATAGAAGTGTTAAGGATGAACATTCTTGTCTTGTTCCTGATCTTAATTGATAGCATTTAATCTTTTTTACCATAATATATGATGTTAGCTGGTGGATTTTGGTGAAGCCTCTTATCAAGTTGAGGAACTGCCCTTCTAAGTCCTATTTGCTTACAAACAGAAATAGTTGTTGGATTTTGCCAAATGCTTTTTATGGCGACTATGTAAGTAATCATATTTTTAAAATTTAATTGTTAAAGTGCTGATTTACACTGATAGATTTTTCAAATGTAAAGCACTTTTACATTTTTAGTATAAAACGCTACTTGGTTATATTATTCTTTTTATGTATTGTTGCATTTGTTTGATGAAATTACATTTAGAAATGTTACATCTGTTTTTATGAGGAATATTGGTCTTCATTTTTATTGTCTTGTAATATCTTCTGTATTTGGTATCATGTTAATGCTGGCTACAGAGAATGAATTGGGCAATATTATTCTTTTTTCATTTTTCTGGAAGAGCGTATAGAATTGGTATGGTTTTCTTATAAATGTTTGATAAAAGTCAGGAGTGAAGCCATTTGTGCCTGGTATTTTCTTTGTGGAAAGGTTTTAACTAAAAATTAAATTTTTTTAGTAGAGAAGTTAGTAAATGAATTGGAAAAATATTGTTAGTCCCGTTATCTATTTCTTCTTGAACGAACTTTGGTAGTTTTTATCTTTCAAAGAATTGATTAACTTCATCTACGGTGTTGACAGTATAGGCATAAAGCTGTTCATAATCTCTTTTTATCCTTTTCATATCTAAACTAATGTTATTTCTTTTATTCCTGATATTGATAAATTGTCTCTTTCTTTTTTTCTTATCAGTCAGTCTAGCTAGAGGTTTGACAATTTTATTGGTTTTCTCAAAGAACCAGCTTTCAGGTTCATTGATTCTGTATGGTTTACCTGTTATCTATCTCATTGCTTTCCTTGTTGAACTATATTATTGCTTATATTGAATTTAATTTGCCCCCCCTTTTTTTTAAGTAAAAGACACATAGTGCTATATAGCTTCTTTAATGAACATCTATAGGTTCTAATGTATTGCATTTTCATTTTTATTCAAATAATTTCTAATTTCACTTACTTTTCCCAGTTTTATTGAGATATAATAGACATAAAGCACTGTATAAGTTTAAGGTATACAGCATAATGGTTTGACATATATAGACAAATGATTATTGTAATAAGTTTAGTTAGCATCCATCATTTCGTATAGATACAGTGAAAGAGAAAACAAAAAAGAGATAAACTTTTATTTTTGATGGAAACTCTTAGGATTTACTCAGACAACTTTTATATATATCATACAGCAGTGTGAGATAGTTATCATGCTGTACATTACTTCCCTAGTACTCGTTATTGTGTAACTAAAGTTTGTACCTTTTGACCACCTGTTTCAATTCTCTTTCCCCCTGTCTGCAGCCTTTGGTAGCTACAGATTTGATCTCATTTTCTACGTTTTTTTTTTCCTTTTTTTTTTCTTTTTAATATTCCACATGTAAGTGAGATCATATAGTATTTGTCTTTATCTGACTTATTTCACTTAGCATAATGCCCTCAAGGTCCATCTATTTTGTCACAAATGGCAAGATTTTCTCATTGTTCATGGCTGAATAATACTTCATTGTAGACATAAATATACCACAGCTTCTTCAGCTGTCATTCATCAGTCATTTGACACTTAACTGTTTCCGTATCTTCACTATTTTAAATAATGCTGTGGATGTGGGGGTGCAGGTATGTAGTCAAGTTAGTTTTTTCATTTCTTTTGGGTATATTCCCACAAGAATTGCTGGATCATGACATTTAAAATATTTTGTCAAAACATTAAAAACTTTCAATTAAAAATGTTTAGGGAAATTTAAATATAGCAAAACTAATATTTAATATGGTATAATTGAAAACACTTAAAATTAAAATGTCTAATTTCTTTTTAAGAAATACTATTGAGCAGTTTCAGCAGTGCTTGCTTTCTTTGCATTGTATCTTTTCTGGGCCTTGACGGATTGTCATATTTCTTTCTAAATTTAGAACAGTTTACAACATTTTGCACTTTGTGATTTCAGTCACGAATGTCTTTCAGCGTTCCTTTAATGGGAAAGTTTTTACCACTATAACTTCTATGGGCATTTTCAGCCTGTCCTCCTTCATGGTGGTAAGTTCTCTTGCGCTCGGTTCTTCTGGTCGCATATCTGCAGGCTCTCACATGGTGGCAGTGTCGTCATATGCAGGTTCAGCTGTTTCCTAATCACATCTAAGTTCACTTCCAGCATCACAACTTTTTGTTTCTTTGCTTCACTTTCATCCTACTTGAGCAATTCCTTTTGATTTTCTAGTTTTGGGGGTAGACAAAGGCAACACAACTATACACTTTACCATCTGAGTGTGACCTGAATAATAGATACCCACCAAGCAGCTACAAACAGACTCTGAAAGAACAGTTACTGATCATTTTGTACATTATTTATATAGTGATTGCTGATCCAACAGGCAGCAGCAAACTTTGTACTTCATGCAGTTACTAGTTAGTAAAGCTGTAGTAACTGAAAGTTGAACCACATTGTTGGGGTATTGGTGTTACTTAACTAAACCATTATAATAGAAATTTGCCCATACTGTAATTAAGCACAGTGAGCCCAGCCCCCATGTGTGTGTATGTTTGTATTCGTAGAACAGCATCTGGTGGAAGGTATTTTTAAGCTAACATTGAAGAATTACTAGGCCAAGATCTCAGCTAGAATACAGATCCAGAGAGCTGAACCTAACATTTGCAACTGCTTTTGTATTATGATTATTTGCAAGTTTGGAAGAGGCTGAAGAGAGGTTAACTTACACTTTTGACAAACATACATGATTAAGGGGACAAATATTTGGCTCCAGAGCCCACTGAAGCTGGAATTTTGATAATCCCCTTCCCAACAGGTTGGAGTAGGACCCTGGAGAAGCCAAGGATGAAGTTGAACCAGAAAAAATTAAGGCCTTGCAACCTAACTTTGACCTATCTTATTGACCTATGATTATCTCAGTCCCTAAAACTGGATTAAGGAGGTTCCATTTTCATAGTCCGTTCTTAAGCACTGGAAGATATCTTACTTCAAATTATTTCCAGAGATGATTTTGCAAATAAAATATGTAGCTCAAAATCACAGATCATTAGGCTAATGTGGAGACTTGACTACATAAAGGGGACCAGGAGAAACAACCAATAGTAGACCAGATAATCGATAGCTCTAAATATTGGGATTGCCAGGGATTAGCTGAGGAGTCTAGCTTCTGGTTAGAAACCTGTATTGTATAGACTGAATGTGTGCTCCAGAACCCATTTATTGAAGCCCTAATCCCCAATGTGATAGCATATGGAAGGTGGAGCATTTGAGGGGCATTTAGGCTTAGATGAGGTTATGAGGCTGGAGCCTCCATGATGGAATTAGTGCCCTTACTATAAGAAGTGGAAGAGACCAGAATCCCCTCTTTCTCTGCCATGTGAGGACACAGCTAGAAGGTGGCTGTTTATGAACGAGAAAGAAAGATATTGCCTGGTATTGAATCTTCCAGCACCTTTTTTTATTGAGGTAAAATTGATATATAACATTATGTTAGTTTTAGGTGTACAACATAGTGACTTGATATTGAATACACTGACAATTTATCACCACTATAAGTCTATATATCTTCCACACCTTACAATATTACAAAATATATATTTTTCTTATAACGAGAGTTTTGAAGATTTATTTTCTTAACTTCCAAATATACAGTGCAGCATTATTGACTAAAGTCACCCCTGCTGTATGTTACATCTTTGTGACTTGTTATATAATTGGAAATTTTACCCCTTGACCTCCTTTACTCATTTTGTCCACCTTCCTTTCCATCTGGCAACCACCAATCTTTTCTCAGTGTGTATGAGTTTCATTTCATTTGTTTTTTGTGTTTTAGATTCTACACATAAGTGAAATACAATATTTGTCTTTCTCTGTATGCCTTGTTTCATTTAGAATAATATCCTCGTTTCGTCAATGTTGTCACAAATAGGATTTTATTCTTTTTTATGGTTGAGTAGCATTCCATTCCACACCAAACTTTTTTATTTATTCAACTAACAGTGGATATTTAGGTTGTTTTTGTATCTTGACTATTAGAAATAATGCTGCAGTGAACATAAGTGTGCATATATCTTTTCAAATTATTGTTTTTGTTTTCTTCAGAATTGAAAATGCAGGATCATATGGCTGTTCTAGTTTTAATTTTTTCAGAAATCTCCTTACTATTTCCCAGAGTGACTGCACAGTTTACATTCCCACCAACAGTGCATGAGGGTTTCCTTTTCTCTGCATCCTCGCCAACACACTTGTTATTTCTTGTTTTTTTTGTTTGTTTTTTTGTTTGTTTATTTTTGGGGTTTTTTTTTGGATAGTAACCATCTTGATAGGTATGAGGTAATATCTTAATGTTATTTGGATTTACACTTCCCCGATAATTAGTGATTATGACCATTTTTTTCCTGTACCTATTGATTATCTGTATGTCTTCCTTGGAAAAATGTCTATTCAGATCATCTGCCCATTTCTTAATCAGAGTATTTATATTTTTGCTATTGAGTTGTATGAGTTCTTTATGTATTTGAGACATTAACCCCTTATCAGATATATGATTTGCAAATATTTTTACCCATTCAGTAAGTTGCCTTTCATTTTGTTCATGGTTTCCTTTGCTGTGCAGAAATTTTTGAGTTTGATATGATCCCACTTGTGGTCTTTTTTTTTGTTTTTGTTTGTTTGTTTTTGCTATTGTTGCCTTTGCTTGTGGAGCCATAAAATAATTGCTAAGACCTCTGTCAAGGAGCTCCCTACTTAGTGTTTTCTTCTAGGAGTTCTAAGTTTCCAGGTCTTACATTTAAGTCTTTACCATTTTGAGTTAATTTTTGTGTATGATATATGATAGTGGTCCAGTTCCATTCTTTTGCATGTAGCAGTCTAGTTTTCTCAACATCATTTATTTTACCCCATTGTGTATTCTTTGCTCCTTCGTCATCAATTAATTGACCATATTTGCATGGATTTATTTCTGAGTTCTTCATTCTGTTCTGTTGATCCATGTGTCTCTTTTTATGCCAATACCATACTTTTTTTGATGACTATACCTTTGTATTATAGTTTGAAATCAGGAAATATAATGCCTCCAACTTTGTTCTTTTTTCTTAAGATTGCTTTGCCCATTGGGTACTTTGTGGTCCTATACAAATTTTAGGGATTGTGTGTTCAATTTCAGTAAAAAATGTCATTGGAATTGTGTGTGTGTGTGTGTGTGTGTGTGTATGTGTGACATTGGTTAATGAAGTCCACTAAGTTTCAGGTATGCAATTTAACAGTAAGGCGTATATATATATATATATATATATATATATATATATATATATATATATATATACACACACATACATACATACATACATATACATACATACACACACACACACACACATACATACATACACACACACATCTATATATATTTTGTGTGTTCTTCTCCCATAATTAGATTTTCTGTCACCACGTTTGACCCCTTTTACCCCATGTACCTCCCTCCTTTCCCCACCCCCACTATTCTCTGGCAACCACTAGTCTATTGTCCATGTCCATGAGTCTCTGTTTGTTTGCCCTGTTTGTTTGTTACTTTTAGGTTTATATCCCACATATCAGTGATATCATGTGGTTTTCCACTTTTTCTGTCTGGCTTATTTCACTTAGCATGATTATCTTGAGGTCTAATTTTGATAGGAATTGCATTGAATCTTTAGATTGCTTTGGAAAGTATAGACATTTTAACAAAATTTTTCTGATCCATGAGTGTAGACTATTTTCCCATTTATTTTTGTTGTCTTCATTTTATTTTTCCCATCAATGTCTTACTATTTTCAGTGTATTGGTCTTTCACTTCCTTGGTTAAATTTATTCCTAGATATTTTATTTAATTTATTTTTTTGATTCAAGTGTAAATGGGATTGTTTTCTTAATTTCTCTTTCTGATAGTTCATTGTTTATAAGAGTACAACTGATTTTTTATACTGTTTTTATACTTTCCTGAAGTTGTTTAAGAGTTTTTTGATAGTCTTTAGGATTTTCTATATATAAAATTATGTCCACAAATTGTGTCAGTTTTACTTCTCTTTCCAATTTACATGTTTTTCTTTGTTTCCTTTCCTAATTGCTCTGACTAGAACTTCCAATACTACATTAATAAAAATGGCAAGAGTGGGCATCCTTGTCTTGTTCATAATCTGAGAGGAAAAGCTTTTAGCTTTTCACCGTTGAACGTGTTGTTAGCAGTGGGTTTGTCATATATGGCCTGTATTATTTTGAGGTATGTTCCTTCTATACCTGCTTTGTTGACAGTTTTTATCATAAATGATGTTGAATTTTGGGAAGTGCTTTTTCTGAATCTATTGAGATGATCATATGATCTTCATCCCTCATTTTATGAAAGTTGATTGATTTGCAGATATCGAACCATCCTTGCATTCCTGGAATAAATCTCACTTGGCCATGGTGTATGATCCTTTTAAATGTGCTGTCAAATTTGGTTTGTTAATATTTTGTTGAAGATTTTTGCATCTGTGTTTATGAGGATATATTGGCTTGTAATGTTTTTTCTTTGGTATTCTTGTCTGTTTTTGGTATCAAGGTATTGATGGTTTAGTAAAATGAGTTTTAAAACATTCACTCCCTTTCAGTTTTTTTAGAGAAGTTTTAGAAGATTGGCATTAAATTTTCTTTGACTGTTTGGTAGATTATACCAGTGAAGCCATCTGGTCCTGGGATTTTGTTTGTTGGGAGATTTTTCAGTTCTAATTCAGTCTTCATACTAGTAACTAGTCTATTCAGATTTTCTATTTCTTCATAGTCCAATCTTAGAAAATTTTATGTTTCTAGGAACTTATCAATTTCTTCTAGGTTGTCTAATTTGTTGGCATGTAATTATTCATAGTAGTCTTTTATGATCCTTTTATTTCTGTTATTTCAGTTGTAACTTTTCTTTCATTTCTGATTTTATCTATTTGAGCCTTCTTTCTTAGTGAGTCTAACTAAAGGTTTGTAAATTTTATTTATCGCCAGCTTAGTTTCACTAATCTTTTCTATTGTCTTTTAGTCTTTATTTCATTTATTTTTGCTTTGATCTTTATTATTCCTTTATTTCTGATGACTTTAGGCTTCATTTATTCTTTGTTTTCTAGTTAGATTGTTTGAGTTTTTTCTTGTTTCTTGAGGTAGGCCTGTATTTTTATAACTTATAACTGCTTTTGCTTCATTTCATAGATTTTGTTATGTGGTATTTCATTTTCATTTGTCTCAAGATATTTTTTGATATCTCTTCTGATTACTTTGTTGACCCATTTGGTTGTTTAGTAGCAGGTTGTTTAGTCTTCACATGTTTGTGATTTTTCCAGTTTTTTCTTATAATATCCAGTTTTATACCATTGTGGTACAAAAAAGATGCTTAATATGTTTTCAGTCTTCTTAAATTTATTGAGACTTGTTTTGGGGCTTAATATATCTATTCTAGAGAGTGTTCCATATGCACTTTAGAAGAATGTGTTTTAAGTCCATCTGGTGTAATATTTAAGACTGACGTTTTCTTATTGATTTTCTGTCTGCATGACCTGTTCATTAATGTGAGGTATTAAAGTTCCCTACTATTATTGTAATGTCTGTTTTTCTTATAAATCTGTTAATATATGCTTTATATATTGAGGTGCTTCTGTGTTGGTTGTATGTATATTTACAAAGTTATATCATTTTGTTGACTCTTCTATCATTATGTAATGCCTCTTTTTAACTTTTATTACAGTCTCTTTGCTTTAAAGTCTCAGACTTATCTGATCTAAGTATAGCTGTCCCAGCTTTCTTTAGCATGAAGCATATTCTTCCATGTCTTCCCTGTCAGTCTGTATGTGTCCTTAAAGCTGAAGTGAGTATCTTGTAAGTAACATATAGATGTATCTTATTATTTTTATTCATCCAGCTACTCTATGTCTTTTGATTGGACAATTTAGTCCATTTACATTTGAGGTAATTATTGATAAATATGTAATTATTGCCATTTTGTTAATTGTTTTCTGGCTATTTTGTAGTTCCTCTCTGTTGCCTTTTTCTTCTCAAGCTCTTCCCTTGTCTTTTCATAACTTTCTTTAGATACTTAGAGTCCTTTCTCATACCTTTTGCATATCTACTCTATGTTTTTGCTTTGTGTTTACCATGAGGCTCACTTATTATATTTTACATATTGAACAGTCTATCTTGTGAATTGCAAGTTAAGTTGGAGCACAATCTAAAACTCTACATTTTTATCCCTCTTGTGTTTTATGTTTTTGATGTTACATTTTACATTTCTCTATCTTATGTATTCCTTAACTATTTTAGTCATAGTCATTTTTACTATTTTTGTCTTTTGACCTTCATACTAACTTTATAAGTGATTAGTCCACTATCATTTTTTTTAAAAAAATAACAAACATATTTACCTTCCCTACAGAGATTTTTATAGTTTAGTGTGATCAACTTTTTTAGCTTCTTGTCTGGAAAACTCTTTTTCTCTTCTTCAATTCTGAATGATAACCTTGCAAGGTAGAATATTCTTGGTTGGAAATTTTTTTCCTTTCAGCACTTTGCTATATCATTCCACTCATTTTTCTCCTGCAAGATTTTTGCTGAAAAATCTGCTTACAGTCTTATAGGGGTTTCCTTATACTTAAAAAATTGTTTTTCTCTTGCTGGTTTTATGGTTATTGTTTATTGTTAACTTTTTACTTTTTAATTATAATGTGTTTTGTTGTAAACTGACTGACAAGGTCCTTGCAATCTGTGAGGTCAACCAAGGGGTTTCTCACCTAAAATAAACAAACAAACAAATAAATAAAATTTTTTTAAAAATCAAATTGTTCAGCTCTATGGGCTTTCTGTATCTGGATATTTGTTTCCTTCCCCAGGTTAACAGAAGTTTTCAGCTTTTAATTCTTTGAATAAATTTTTCGCTCCTTTCTGTCTTTTATTTCCTTTTGGTCTCCCTCTCTTGTGGATATATTTTGCTTGATGTTTTCTCATAATTTCCTTAAGTTATCTTCACTTTTCAGAGTTCTTTTCGTTCCTCTGTTTGGGTGAGTTCCACTACCCTTTATTCCTTTTCCTGCTCAATCTAGTCTGTTGTTGAGCTCTTCATGTGCATTTTTCCATTCAGTTATTGTTATTCTTCTGCTCTTTAACTTTTACTTGGTGCTTCTTATATTTTTCAATTTTTCTATCTCTTTCTTAAGTTCTCACTGTGTTCATCTGTTCTTCACCCAAGATTGGTTAGCAACTTTATGACCATTACTTTGAACTCTTCAGCCTAGAAGTTATTTATTTCCATTTCATTACTTTTTTTCCCTCAAGTTTTTATCTTTTGATTTGGAACATATTTTTTTCCTCATTTTTCTTGACACTCGGTTTCTTTCTACTTATTAGGTAAAACAAATAAGTCTCTTACTGTTGAAGGAGTGGCCTTATGTAGATGAATGTTATCATTCAGCCTTGCCCTAGCTCTTGGTTGTCTATAGAATCTTTTCAATTGTCTAAGTAGCCTGATTTATCCTTGTTAGGACTCAGTTGTTGAGCATGTGCCAGGACCTGTCAGCATTTCAAAGAGAGGGATCTCAGTCAGCACCTAGTTTCAGGCTGATTGAATGCCAAACCCTCAGGCTGAAACTTTTATTTAAAGTATGTGTGTGTATACATATTTTATATAGATATATCGTTTCCTGTGGGACTGCAATCATAAACCTTTCTGGCCTCCACACCAAGTGATCTGAAGGTGTTCTCTGGGCAACAGTTGCACAAATCGAGGTCCAGATGATTGTATAAAGTCTTTTCTGGAAAGGAAGAGGACACCGGAAAGTTGTAGCAAGGGCAAGGGGAAAATGCAATGATAGTTCTCCGAGAGGACCTTCACAGCCTTTAGGTATTTGGTAAATCTTGAGACTGCCTCTCAGACTGGACCTTCAGGACAAGTAAATAGGCTTTCTTTCACAAAAGGACTGGGTGTGTGTTTTAGTTTACTGCCTTTGTAGGACCCTGGAGGGTGATAGCCTGCCAAGAATTTTCTCCGATTGTTACCGTCCTGGGGTCTCAGAAAGGCATGCCCTGTTGCCCACCAGTGTCAGGTGATCAGGAGCAGCACCTGTGTGGAGTGCACAGGCCTGCTGGCTTTGGTGATGCAGAGGGAGAGCTGCAGGTTTTAGTGAGCGAGCAGGAGAGCACAGGACTGGTTTGCTCCTGCTTTAACAAGGCAGCAGGAGACTGCTATGATTTGTACACTGCTAGTGCTAGCAATGTAGAGGGCGAGCACAAAAATGGTGCTTGCCAGCATGGCTGTAGCACAGTTGAGGGAGAACACAAAAATGACTCTGATGAGCACTTCGTCTCCAGAGAGTTCAAACAGGCCCTTGCCCCTCAAGCAGATGCTTTAAGATTAGCAAATGATTCTTCTCATATATAGGCTAGGTAGTTTTCAAACTGCTGCTTTCGCATTGGGCCCTGGGGCAAATTAGTCTGTGCACAAGCACTTTCAGAGCAGAATATTAGTTTTCTAGAGTTTTTTACCTGTGCACAAGCACTTTCAGAGCAGAATATTAGTTTTCTAGAGTCCTTTATGTATCCTGAATGTAAGCCTCATTTGCTTTCAAAGCAGGCACCTGGGGACTCATCACTCTAGAGTATGCCCCAACAAAGGTTGGGGTGTCCTATGTGGAGAACAAAACACTTTTTAATCAAAGAGAAGATTTGTTTTTGTGACTCTCTCCTAGATTGTGAGTCGCCATACATGGGGTGAGGTTTTTGGTGAGCCCACATCTCTTTTACTTGTCTCATTGTGGCCCTTCTATTCTTTTTTGTAGAGGAGCTGTTGAGCTCATTTTCAGGATTTCTTTTCAGAGAAAATTGTTTTAAATGTAACTGTAGATTTGGTGTGTCAGTGGGAATAAGGTTAGTTCAGTATCGTCATATACTTCCATTTTATATATAACTGCTCTTTCTAATTTATTTTGATTTATTCTTTGTCCAGGGGTTATTTAAAAATGAGGTATTTAGATTACAAATATTTTAAGATTTCCTAGATATATTTTTCTAGCTCATTTCTAATTTACTTTCATTGTGCCAAGAATCATATTTTGTATGATTTGAATCCTTTTATATTCATTGAGACTTTTTATGAGTCACATATGGTCTATTTTAATAAATACTTTGAAAACATTGTGAATTCAGTTTATTCTTGTGTAGAGTATCCTATGATGTTCTTTGGGTTAAGCTGCTTGGTTGTACAGTCATATCTGTTACATGTTTGCTGATTTTCTCTCCACTTGTTCTATTAAATATTAAGAGAAAGGAATTAAAATCTCCAATCTTAATTTTGGATTTGTCTGGATATTTTTGCAATCATGTAAACATACTTCAGCTTTGTTCTGGAGTGCAGTTAAGTTTCTTGGAGCCAATTTGGTCCTCTTACATCTTGTTGTTATGATTTGTTAGGGGGTTCTGCAGCCACACTCAGTCTACTGCTAAGTATTTCCCACAACTGAAGTATGAACTTGCCTAGTATTCTAACCAAGGCCATGTGTGTTATGAATTTTTCCTGTCTGGATGGTTGGCATAGGCATTCTTTCCTTTCCCACTCTGTGTGAGTACCAGACTCTGATCTTTGATTCTTTGGGATGGTGTTTATTTTGTCTCTCGGTCTTTCTTTACAGGCATTCGCATATTAGTACTTCGCGACTATAAAAAAGGGGTCTCAGTGGATATCTGCAGTTCTGTCGTGCTGCTCTCTCCTCTCCTGTACTCTGTCTAGTGAACCCTACCTGCCTAGTCTCCATGGAATCTCTGACTCCTCACCTGGATTTGCTTTCTTTGTACTCCTATCTCTAATATAGGCCTCCATTCATTTGTTTCTTGTCTGTCAGAAGCCACTGTTCTTTTTTGCCTGATAGCTAGTGTCTTGGAAACTAAAAAAAAAAATTTTTAATATGTTGTTGTTGTTTTGGCATTTTGTTTTGTGATTGTTTCAGGAAGAAGCAGAACTGTGTTCTTCTTATTCCAGGTTGGATACAGTCTTTTGCTCATTTTGAATTTTACTTTATTCTTAAACATGGTTTTTATGAGAGAAAACTTAATTTTGATAGAGTATAGTTTATTAATTTTTATTTCTAATGTTTGTGATAAACGTTTTAAAATTCAAGGTCACAAAGATTTTCTTCTAGTAGTTTTACAGGCTTAGTTATTATATTTATGTTTATGATCTGTTTTGAATTGAAGGGTGGTAAGCTCGATGTTCTTTTCTTTTTATCTTCTCATACAGATAGTTAATTACTCCAGTACCATGTTTTAAAGGAGTTTTGTTTTTTAGTGAATTCCATCATCACCTTAATAGTTTAGCAAAAATTCATTTCTTATGCATATGTAGGTTCTTATCTGGTTTTTGCCTTCTATTTCATTAATCTATGTTATTAATACATAATATAATCACAGTATGATTACTGTGCCAATAAGAAGTTAATTTTCATAGTTGATTTATATAAATTATAGCTTTTGTTCATTGAAAAAACAAGCTCATTTCTCTGTAGTTCATTTATTTTCTATTTCATTATTTTCTGCTCTTTATTTTTTCTGCCTTTATTCACTTCAGGTTTACTTTGATCTTATTTTTCTAGTTTAAGAGCAAACTTTGATCATTAAAAGTAGATAGTTCTTGTTTTCTAATAAGAACCTTAAGGCTGTACATTCTCTGTTAATACAGTTTTTAACAGCCTCTGTGGACATTTTATTGCTAATGAATTTTTGTTTAATACTGTTATTTTGAGAAAATATACTTTGTAAGACTCAATATTTCAAAATCTATTGAGATTTCTTTTATTGTCCTGCAATTGATTTGGAAAGAGTAAGTATTTTGCACTTGGGTGTAGTGTTGTATAAATGTCATTTGAGTTAAGGTGATGGTAGTGTTGTTCATGTCTTCTATATAATTATTAATTTTTTGTTTTCTTGTTAAATTGATGTGTCAATTTCTCCATTTATAATTATGGATTTATTTTTTCTTTAATTATGCATACATTTATTAATAGTTTTCTTAACTCTTATGAAGTATATATGCATTTGTAATTGTTATATTATTTTCTGTACTAATCCTTTGACCACAATAACATCTCTTTATAAAAAATAATAATAATAACCTGCCGCCCTCACCCCATTGTGCCTGCTCTATCATCTCATGCAGGCCCATTCCCCTCCCCTTTTTCATCTTTAGTAATCCTTATTTTCCTGAAATCTGTTTTGTCTAATATTACTGTATCCTAGCTTTTTTATTCTTACAAACTGCATAGTTCATATTTTTTCCTGCCTTTCCCATTCAGCTTCTTTGTTTTTTTACGTATAATGTAGAATCCTTTTTGCCAGCCTGTGCTTAGGTCTTATTAAAAACAGACGTTTTGGCTGTGCCTTTTAATTGAGTTGCTTGGTCCATTTTTATATAATGTGATTATTGATATATTTGTATATATGCCTTCCATTTTGCTTAGTTTTTTTAAAGTTACAGGTAGTTTCCCATCTTTTCCTTCTTTCATGCTATTTAAACAATTTTTAAGTGTTTCTGGCTTTCATAATTACTGAGTTAAAGTTATATGTAATGTTATGGTTGTTCCTTTATATAATGTATTGTTCTATGGCCGCTTGCCTATTTCTTTCCTATTTCTTTGTCTTTGGCTCTTCACAACTGTACCATCATGTATGTGGGAGTGGTTTTTAAATATTTCATTTGTTGTTAAGTGAGATTTTTACCTATGTAAATCAACATTTTCTACCAAATTTGGAACTTTCTTACATTATTTTTTAAATATTCTGTTTGTTCATTTCTCCATTTTATGTTGGCATTCCACTTACATATATGTTGGATCACTATCTATTGTCTAACAGGTCTCTTGAGGTACTACTGTTCATTTTCCTTAAATTTTTTTTCTCTTTGTATTCCACATTGGGTAACTTATATTGATCTAACTTAACTGATTTTTGTCTTGCTGTTTTCTATCTGAGTCCATTTGGTGAATTTTTTTATTTTGATATTTTAATTTTAGATTCTAAATTTCCTTTTAAAAAATGCTGTAGTTTCAGTATCTCTGATGAAATTGCCTGTCTCTTAATTCATTGACATAATTTTGCTTTCAATATTTGAACAATCTGTAGTAGTTTCTAAGGAATCTCTGTCTGCTAAAACTAATATCTGGTTTACTCATAGTGTCTGTTCACTTTTTTATTACATAGTTAACACTTTATTATTTATTTGCATGTCTGGTATTTTAATTTAAAAATTGACCATTGTAGGTTCTGGATTCAGTTGTGTTCTTTTGGGAGTTACTGTTTTATTTTGTGTTGATTTGTTTTTGTATGTAACTCACCTGAAACTGCAAATTTCCTCTGACTGTAGATAGTGTCTGATATCCCTATAGTGTTAATGGTTTCCCACTGCAGCTTTTTTAGACTAGCTCTTTGGAATATTCAGTTCTGTTCCGATTCTATTTCTTGTTGCAAGCTGAGAATTTAGATTGAGATAGCTCACTCTGCTCTTTTTTCTTTGGATAGTTCCCTAATTTCCGACTGTTCTACCAGCTTTACGGTTTACATTTAAACGCTTCAAGTGTATTCTACTTCAGTTTTCTGCACATTGTCTAAGTCAGTTCAGGCTGCTCTAATGAAGTACCACAGACTAGTGGCCACAACAGCAGACATTTATTTCTCACAGTTCTGAAGGCTGGGAAATACGAGATCAGGGTGCCAGCATTGTGTCTGGTGAGGACCTTCTTGGTATGCTGTGTTCTTCCTGTATGGCAGAGAGGGGAGTGCTCTGGTCTCTTCCTTGAATTATAAGGGCACTCATCTAATCATGGGCTGTTTAGCTCCAAAGGCCCCACCTCCAAATATAATCAAATTGGCGATTAGGGCTTCAACATGTAAATTTTGTGGGACGTAGACATTCAGTTCATGGCATACATGTTTGGGGATGCACTCAGTCAATAAAAGTATCAGCTATTCATTTTTATCTCTGCCCACGTTTTTGCTAGATTCCATGAAAAATTTCCCCAAATATGTACAGTTTAATTGTCACCCAAAAATGTGGGTAGAATTTATATTCAGATTTTGTTCATACTCTTTCTGTGGTTTTTCTTGCTGCCAGCATTTCCTCCTTTAAATTTTCTGTTCCCTTTTAGCCTTGAACTCTGATCCTGTCACCTTGAGCTAACAAGGCAGTGATTTTCTGCCATTGTGTTTCTGCGGCCACAACCATGATGGCTAGGGAGTGCTCTCACACCAGAAAGTCACACCAGAAATAGCAATTCTTTACGTTTCTAAGTGAAAAATTTGATCTTAAACTATGCTAAGTAGCTTTTTGGATGTTTTCAGTGTCTTTAAATAGATTTTTTTTTTTTACTGTTATTCAGTTTTTACAGTTATCTGTTGGAAGTTTCATTCCATCATGCACTTCTTCACTATTATTAGAATTACTCTTCATTTTAATCTTAAAATTGCATTGAAACAAAACCTTTAAAATAAAGATATCATGACCTGAGAGAATTTTTATACTAAAAATTTAATATATATGTCTATGGCACATAATTTCAAAATGCATGAAATTCATAAACATTTTATTAATCACGGATTTTTATTTTTTAAATGAAAATATAATCTGAGGTATTTACTTTTTATTCAAAATAATGAATTAATAACTTTGGAAATGATGGTATCAGAATTTTGGCTGAAGATCAGTTTACTTCTCCATTCCCAGGAGGCATTTGTTTTCTAAATGTTTCAGCGGTTTTTAGGCATAGATTTCTATGCCAATGTGGATGTATATAAATTTAGGAGGGTTACAGTAAAAGTTTTGCTATTTGGAATATAGGAGAATTAATTTTTCTAGTTGTTTTTGATTGCAGAGATTTCATCCTTTTAATATAGAAACATTTTTTTCTTTAAATATTTTTCTGACTATAAAAGTAATATATATTTATTATAAAATAATTTAAGAATTATAGAATAGAATTTTTAAAAAGGGTAATAAAAGTTACCCATAAGCTCACTTCTCACAAAAAACACTGTTTTACATTTTAGTAAGATCATAGTCTTTTCCTCAGTATTTGTACTCATACTGTATATACTTGTAATGTATCATTTAAAAGAATATTTTAGGAGCATTTTTTTAAAATATTACTTTTAATGACCATGGAACATTTGTCCCATATGAATATACTCTATTTTCTCTTTCCCCAGTTCTGAGTGTTCACTCTTTAGCATATTCAGTCCATAGCTCTGACTTAACCAGGATCTCATTATGTCAGTAACATAGAGATATAAATCTTTGTATATAATTATTTTATATTTTTGTTTATTTTCTTAAGATTTGTAGTAGCTTCATTTGGCTAAGAATACATGTTCCTTAATTGCATTCTGTAAAGGTTGTGGTAATTTATACACTTAGCAACACTGTATGAGATTGTTCATTTTCCAACAACCAACTTTAAAGAGGGTATAATTTGAAAGAAAGATTTGCAACCCTGGTAGGAAATATAAACCCACACAAATCATATTCTATTAAGTTGATTTTTGTTTTTAAAATATTATTAGGATTGAATGTTTTTATAGAGTAATTGATCATTTATATTTTGTTGATGAATTGCCAGCTAATTTTCATTGTTTATTATTCTGCTTGTGTTATTGTTCATCTTTTTAATATTACTTTGATTTTTTAGGAGCTCTTTGCGAATTATAGATATTAATTTCAGATATATTTTAGGTACATTTAAAATATTTAAATGTGTTTCCAAATGATATTTTGAAAATTGTTTTATCAGCTTACCTTATTTTAAGTGTGATAAATTAATACAATCAATATTAATTTATCAGGCATGATAAATAAGATTCATCTTGAAGGAAATTTTATCATATTCTCAAAATTTGAAGCATTTTAAATATCTAATTTCTACATGTTAATTAAATTTCTCTTTTATCTTATTTATTTGATAATAAAGTTTATATTCCCCAACTACCATACTTTCTAGTATTTACAGAAGATTTCTTGTTGTACTCATTTTTAAGGAGTAACCTCCATGAAGTGCCTTATTACTTTTGATACTTTGAAGATTTCAGAACAATAACAGCGAAATAAGAACCCATTTCTTAACTTCTAACATAATTTATGAAGGTCTTCTTTTGACTAAGGAAATTAAAATTATTTTGGAATTTCAATTCATTGCCAAGTACTCAGAAATTAAAAAAAGATACTTTTACCAACGTGAAAAAAGTATATGTCCTATATGGAACAACAATTGGAATCTTTTTAGTATGTTTTTGTTCATTTGAGTTAGGTAAAGTTTATGTTTGTTAGAAACACGTTTTCTGGAGTTCATATATTATGTTGAAAGACTCTAGAGGACTCAGGCTATCATCTTTTAAAAAGCAAAGGCTCTCTTAGCAAATAGGTACCCCTGTAATTTAAAAATTGTGTTTGCGTAAACAGAGGATTTTATTGTCAGGTGTCAGTGTAAGTAAGAGATCACTGCATACATAATTCAGGACACCAGGTTGCTTGTCAGAACCCAGTGCGTGACTCTCCATAAAGCTTTTGTGCTAGGCTTGTGTTGTTCCTCAAACACTCTTCATCACTGTTCCAGTGGTTGATATGTGGGAGATGCCTCATGCTCCCTGCTGTCTTTGCTGCTGTGTTTGCTTAGAGCTAACCCCAGGGATCTAATGAGGGAAAGAGTTGCAGCGAGGCAGCTTGAAGCTGAAAGATCAAACATTTTTACTTCCTGAGTTAACCATGATCCTGGAATCTAACAAAAGGATACGGTACCCCTATGATAGGGTGACCCTAGTGTCCTCTTCCTGTATGGGAACGGACTCACGATGGTAGGCTCTTTGGATAGCCTTGTGTTTGCAGAGTTCTTTTGGAATTTCTAGTGTTGTTGCCAATTGATTTTAAATTACACATTGTAATCATTCATTTCAGTCTTAATTTATTGAGTGTACCACAATACTCACTATTGACTTGATGTATTTAATGCATCTGTTAGCAAGGTTTCAAAATTTGGAATAATAAAATTCTCTCCATGTTATTGTCATTTTACAATAATACCATGTAAGTTTTTATTGTATAGTGGATTCAGCACAAACCATTTGTGATTTAAATTTCATAGTTTTCTGATAAAGTTTGTTTTGTTAAGGACTTTATAAAATAAACAGATTCATTATAATTTTTTCATAATGACAAATTTTAGCTTAGATGCTATTTTAAAACTTAAATATTAATGACCAAGTCTATCTGATAATGTAAAACTTTCTGACTTTCTTATAAATATTTTCTTTTTTCTTTTTTATTTTAAAAATAGGGATAGTTTTCTCCTTTTTGAGGCTAAATGACTAGTCAGACCAGAGCTTGGAAGAATTGTATGAGTTTGTGCTACTGCAGAAGGCTGCCAAGTTAGAAGACTTCTCTGTTGTTATGAGAGTTTATCCTTAGTGTTATATGCATTCACGAAGTCATCTGAATTTTAAAGTTTAAGGGTAGTATTTGCTGTCATAAACCTGAATCTTTATGTCTAACTTCTTGAAGCCTTTGAATACAAATTTTTAAAGTAATGATTTTAGAAGGGCTTTAAACATTTGTAAACATATCAGTTTTAAAAATCCAAATTTACCCCTGATAATGAGAGATTATAAAAGGATTAAAAGACTTGGCTGGAAATTGTAATTTACATAGCAATTTATATAGCAATACTATTTCCTGAATAAAAGGGGTAGGTGTGGAAAACATTAATTGTTGCTTTTGCTAAATAGGCTTGGATGATAAGTTATAATTTATAAACAGATGGTTCTCATAAAATTATTCTTTGACATTGGATGAAATTGATGGATACAGGGCAACATAAGCAACCAGGGAAGAGATTATAATGTTCTTTTACTCTGCTATAGTCTGAAGATGGCCTAAGTGTGTTAGTAGTAGATACATTTAAATACTTGTACTTTGTATTTTTCTTTGATTGAACACAAAATATATTTGTTTCTTTTTTATAGTTTCAATATTTTTGCAAAAACAATTATACAGATACCTTTGCTACATTTGTTTTTTGTAAAATTAAGTTAAACCATGAAATAGTAAAAGCTTTTATAATGTTTTTTGATAAATACATTATAAGGATACACTTAGCTAAAACTCATTTTCATTGAACTGGGAGTGATCTGGAAAGGTTTTAAAAAAGTATTATCCATTTTAGACATGCATGTCACTATGAGTAAGGCAGGAAGAAAATATGAAATTTTAAACATCTGCTTTTCATCCAAAATATAGGTAATCTAAGTCACACGAGTTACCATGAGATAAGGAGATTGTTTAATAAGTTACCTTTTGTGTAGAATAGCATTATATTTGCAGAAAATCATTTTAATAGAGAATTTTTGTTTAGTGTGCATTGATAATTTAGAAAATGAAACTGGTTTTGCACTTTTCTCATATGCCAGTTTTTTGTTTTTTGTTGTTTTTTTTTTTAACGGATTAAGGGCCTAAAGGAATAGAGGAAGTGAATGGACACTGATGTTTCAAAATATCTCATTTTGCCTAAAAGCAAGTACCGGCAGATAAATGCCCATAAAGGGATTTCTTTCTTAAGCCCCGTGGATTTTTCCCCGCACAACTTTTTGTGTGAGTTAGAAATGAAAACCATTCATCTAGTGCCCCAAAGAACGGCCTTATTGAATGGAATAACAGTGTAATGTACCATTGAAGGCAGGATTGAAAGTGATTATCTTGTTAACTCTTGACAGTTACCGCCAGCTTGAAATGGAACCGGCAGGCTTGATTTGCAAATGAATTAGAGCTTTTTCATTTTGTGCCAGGATCATCTTTTTATATTCTGATATGACAGATGCTATGTTCCAGGCTTTTGTTTTTCTTCGGTTTTATACTTGCAAATAAAAAACAAAAGATTATGATAGTCATTTTATTAGAGTCTTTTCTCTTGGAGTTTATTCTTTGTGTAGAAGTTTTTAATCTTATATTTTCCAAAAATTTGCTTAAGACTATTATTGTTTTTGTCAGAATTAAATTTGATTAATGTAAGTATAGTAGTAATTGGGTGAAAGAGAACTTACTGGCTTTTAAGAAGTAGAAAATTACTCCCAAACAGAATATTGTAGTAGTAAAAATAGAAACTTTTGGCTAAATTTAATAAAATTAGCTTTTTTTCTTGGTAACTATTTTTATGTAACTTGAAACTTGTAGAAATTTTTCAATAATAGTGTAAGAAACTCCCATACCCAGGTTCTCCAGTTGTTTACAGTTTGCCCCCATTTGTTTTATCAGCCCTCCTTTCCTCTTTCAGCCTTCCCCTTTTCTCAACACACATATTTATAAATGTATTTTTTTCCCCAATTCAAGAAGAATATATTGGAAGGAGAGTATATTGGAAACATTATTCCACATAAATACTTTAGTGCACATATTCTGGGAACAAAAACATTCTCTTACATAACCAGGAGTACTAGCTTTGAGAACCTAGTAAAAAAAAAAAAGGTACATATATACATTTTTAATCTTCATATTAGTAAGAAATCAGGTTATTTTATCTACAATGTCATAATGCTTCTGTTTATATCCTTTGATTATCAAATTAAGTATAGCATTATTTATATATAACTTATTTTACTTAAAAGGTATGCTTAAGTCTGACATTCTTTTATATAAATGATGACTATTAATATATTTTCCAAGTAGTTTTTATTATTGAAGGGTTAATATAGTTAAAATTTTCATATTCCATTTAATATAAATGTTCAAAGTAATAATAAACATACCCCCATCTAAGTAATATGCATTTTCCATCAAAGAGGTTTTTGCACGCGCACGTGCACACACACACACACACACACACCCTTGTGGAGTTTTAAGTTAAATATTTTTAAATTATTGCATCAGAAATCAAAATTAAGGTTCTATAATTCTCTTAAATTTTTCATTGTATAATTTGTTCTTTCATACAAATCTTAATAAAATATGGAACTGAATAATAAATCACTCCCCATTTTACCACTGACTTTTCAACATGAATGTTGGCACCGAGGCTTATTTAATGTAATAGGAACTTCAGGCATTGATAACATATATTATATTGACACGATTTGTTGAGAACCTTTATAAAAATGCCATTTCTTTAAAGATAAGAATGATTGTATTGGTTTGGTAAGCATCGCCACACCAAGTGTTACCCAGAGCCTACTGGCTTTGAGGTAAGAGATGATAATAATCTTGGAACTGTTTGGAATCTGTTGGGAAGAAAGCAGGGCTATTTCTTAATATTCTATCTTTTTACTCTGATTCCAGATTCCATTTACCCTACCGGCATGTCATCTCTTTTACATGGAACTTGGGTTGGCCATGTTTGCTTTGTATATTATGCTTTTATGGTACGTTTAAGTTTGGCATTTCTTTATATAAATGGTGACTATTAATATGTTCTCCTCATTTTGATACTTTAAAAGTGATAGGTGTTGTTAATTCTTCCAGGATGTCAAAAATAAACTAGAACTGTCCCAGGCAGAAAGAGAATATATGGTTGATCACCTTGTTTTCCTATATGTTGTAAGAATTCTGATTTTACTTGTTCTGTAATAGACAAATTCGTATAATGCATGAGATTTAAATACTCTTAATGTTTAGAATTATGAAATTGGAAGATATGCTGAAGTGCTCAGAATGTATATGGTTTCATATAGTCCTGCTTTATGAAAGTTCAGTGTCTGTAATACTGATATTCAGCAGTATGCTAAATTATCTTTAATTAATGAAAAAACACCATTTTTTCTCCAGTATAATAGAATATTTCTGATTATACCACTGCTAATATTTAGATGGAATAATTAATGTTTTTTTCATGTTATTCCTTTTCAAACTCTCATTTTATAAAGACTTGAATTTATGTCATGGAAGACGAAGTTTCCATCTTTTTAGTACAGATGTTGCAGTGATTTTTATTTTGTTTTTTTGGTAATCAGTTATCTAGCCAATACTTTAATTATTTAAAATTAAGAAAATTCTTATCTTTTTTGGATATGTAAAGTAGAATAAAATTAGAGGGAGAAGTTGCCTAAGTTCTTAACTTTTTAATTTAGCTCTGCTTTGTATTTTGTTGCGTTTTCTTTACTTTGTATCTATCATTTATAGTTTGGATTCTGAGACACTGTCAGTATTGTCAATTATTGTCATGCAATTATCAAATTAATAAGAAAATAACATCTTCATTTACCACTGGCCACCTGTCCCTAAGTTTCCCAAAGTCAAAATAACCTCGACAGTTTGACTACAAGTGGAATTTAAATGATTTAGACCAGGAGCCATAATCTTTTTCTATGAAGGACCAAATAGTAAAATTTTTAGACTTTGTGAGCTAAAAGACAAATTCAGTGGTATTGTATAAATATTTATATAATAAGAGGTGATGTCTACAATTTTTATTGATTAAATTCAAAATATAATAATTAGATTAATTTTATTTTTGTAATACGAGGGAATGAATTAGAGTAATGGAATTACGTTGAGGGAGATAGCATTTCACTTAATTGAGGTTCAAAGTTAGTGTTCTCTACTATCAAAATTGATTACAAATGTTCCTCTGCTAATGCTGATTGGTAATGAGATTTTAAATAGTTTACTTTTGAAATGTTTTTTCACACAGGTAGGTACTGTCAAATACTGACTACACATGAGCATATGATTTTAACTGAACGTAGTCACTGGAAGATATTTGTAAAATTCTTTTAGATTCTGTTCTTGATATTTGTCCTTTAGCTATCTGTTACATAATAGATTAATCACTTCCAGTGTTCAGTAAAAGTAGCTGTGGGAAGGTCATTTAGAGAAATTTCAATCTTGACCTTTCCTATGAAAAATCACAATCTTTACCACTGTTAAAACATCAAACTGCTATGTGTTAAAACAACCAGGATATTCAGTTTCCATTTCTATCAAAAATTCACAAAACTAACAGTGGACAAGTCCACAAGAGTAAATGAGGTTCACTGTTGACACTCCTGGTTCAATAGCACATGACATATTCAGATATTTTCGCAAAATATTTTCTGATAAATAATAATACAATGAAGAATAATAGGCTTGAAATTTTCACGTAGGCTTGCATTTTCACAAGCTTTTTAAATTTGTCCAAGTAAGCCACTTTCTGTTCTACACATTAGCCCCCCTCATCCACAAGGGATATGTTCTAAAACCCCCCAGTAGAAGCCTGCAGCTGTGGATAGTACTGAACCCTATATATGCTATGTTTTTTTTCCCTATGTATACATACCTGTGGTAAAGTTTATAAATTAGACACAGTAAGGGATTAATGACGATTATAATAAAACAATTATAACAGTATACTGAAAGAATATATGAATGTGCTCGCTCACCTGCTTGCTCTCAGCAAACTAGCGCAAATATTCTTTCTTCATAATTTCACAGATGGAAGATTATACTTAATGTAGATCTTAGCAACCTCAACATATGATTTTTTTTCTTTTATTGAGTCAAAAACTATCACCTTTTAACTTAAAGGAATCACTTAATGGCTTTTCTTCAACATATTTGATTGCCAGCATCTCTGCTCTTAACATTTTGGGCCATCATTAAGTAAACTAAGGGTTCCTTGAAACAAGAGTTTGGTCTGATTACCGTGGCGGCTACTAAGCAAATAGAGTATACAGCTTGGTTAAGCTGGACAACGGGAGGATTCCCATACAGTGTGGGATGAAGTCGGAAGGTGCAAGATTTAGTCGTGCTATTCAGAAAGACACAAATTTAAGACTTATGAATTATTTGTTTCTGGAATTTTTCATGTAATACTTTTGGATTATGGTTGACCGTGAAACCTTGAAAGCAAAACTGTGAATAAGTGGGGACTACTTATATATTTTTAACCACCATTAGATTGTACTGAATTAGTGTTTTTCACTTTTCTTGAAAATACTCATTCTCTGTAGACTGTGTACATACTCAGTGACTAATTCTTGAGTCACTTCAAATTCAGCATTGACTCCTCAAATAAACAACTGAGCAGTATCAATATCAATACATCTGTGGATTTATCAAGAGCCAAGAAGAACCACTGAAAATGATTTTCCTGGTCTTTTCCTGTGTCTAAATTCCTAAGCAACTGTTTCTGCTGAAATGCTAATAGTTTAAATGAGTTTGTTTTCTCCAGACATAGTCTTTTGGTTGTTGCAGTCAAACATGATTTAATTAATTCAATGTTAAATGATTTTCACTGATTGGCTAACAAATATACCCCTCAGAAACTCATATTTATTATTTTTGTGAAGGACTTCTGTTATAATGAGAAAGTCCATTTTAAATGTTCTAGCATTTCTGACTGTTGCTTTCCTGTAAGTTGGAAATATTGTGAAGACTACTTAGTTTGGTAATGTCAACATAGATTGTATTCTTTCAGAACCACTACAGTGTCATTGTATTATAAACACAATGCATTGCCATTTCAGTTGGTAAAATAACCAACTTTTCATTGAGTCTTAAAAGCATATCATTTGAAGTCCCCTTTTCTCTTTTCTAGTTTTGACATGATTGGTATACACTGGTATTAAAACAAAAATCAAATGTCATATTATAGCAATTCATAAGGCTTTGAAACTCTTTTGAGTTATATAGTACATCACTGATATTTATGCTCTGAGTAGCAGTGTGAAGCAGTGAGATTGCCACCTATGATTTCTGTTGTGAACACTCAACTTTCATTTTAACACTAATGCAGCTATAGAAATACATATAAGAATGTGTGGTTGTGGCCCAACAAAACTTTATATATTGACACTAAAATCTGAACTTCAGTAATTTTCACACATTACAAAATATTATTTTTATTTTCTCCATCCTTTTAAGAATATAAAAACTATTCTAACTCATGCAGCTGGATTTGGCCCATAGGTCATAGCTTGCTGACACCTGATGTGGACTCTCAGCTGAAAAGAATAGTTAGCTCTCCTTTAAATTCTTTTTTGGGCTTCAAATACTAGATGAATTTAACATGTTATTTTTTATTTTATGTGGGCAAATATAAAACGACTTATGGTCACAAAGTAACTCCTAGAAGAATCTTTATTTGTATTTTCATTTTGTATTAACTAGACAAAACAAAAATCTTTCTTACATATAACTATTTCAGACCTTCAGGACTTACTACATGCCATTTCATCTAGTTTACACATAAACTGTCCTCACTGAGCTTTTCTGTTAGACAAGACTGAAAGTAAACAAACAGACTATTGGGTAGTTTATGTGATCAGTGGAACTCTGGAAAACTAGGTTACGAAAGCGAACAGAAATTAAGACAGCTGTATCATGGGATCAATATAGTTAACATACAGGCACTGGCACCACCAACGCCACTGACGTTGTTGCTACTGCACTTGCAATTTCACTGTTACTGTCACAAAGAAATATCTTTGTATTCTTGTCTTTGACTGAATGTTGATCGAAAGTTCCTAGAATAATCCCTTCTTCCTATATTTGGTACTTTGGATTCAAAGCTCGTCTAATTTGGAATGGTATTCAGAATCTGGGTAGCTTAAAAAACAAGAAAAATAATACCAAAGTATAATGAGTAAGCTTAACAGTGAACGATGAAGGAAGAATAATTCCTTGAGCTTCTAAACCAGATCTTGTACTCCTGTTTTATTATACTCTATATATTATTTCTGCACAGTACTTTTTAAATGTCATTCATGTCACAGTTACTAATTTATATGCTTGTGTGTTAGTTGTTCCATACCTGTCTGTAACCTCCTTGCAACCCAGTCTGCTTTGTTTTTAATTGTACCCATGATAACTAGCACAAATCTGTGCTCAGTAATAGTTGAATGAATAAATGACAGAGTCAGGGGAGACCAAATCATGATGATTTCTGTGGAAAGGCATTGAAGAGTTTCGAGGAGGGGAACGATGTGATTTATTTTGCCATAATTAAATTTTTGTGGTAGGTGGATGGGAGGAAAGCAACAGTAGAATTGGAAAAATAATTGTGAAGGAATTAGGACAGATTAGGCTAAAAGTGATGGTAGTTGGATTGGAATGGTGGTAACCGATATGAGTAGAGATAGTTTTCTATTGTCACTTAAGAGGTCAAACCAATAGGACTTAGTGATAAACTATTTTGTAAGAGAGAGAAGAAAGTAAAGAGATTGATTTTCAGGGTTTTTGTCTTGAGCAACAAGATGAATGATATGACTCCTTTCTGAAAGAGGGAATACTGAAAAGGATCCAGTTTGAAGGAGGAACTCAAGATTTCAGTTTTGGATACATTGATTATAAAGTTTTTGTTTTTGATTTTTGAAACAGATATCAAATAGACAGCTGGATAAATGAAACTGGAGCTTCTGAAGGCTATACTTTTTTTACCTACCTCTAGCTTGTTATGAATGCTGGGCGTGAGGGCAAGATAGATTAGGAAGAAAGTATAGCACAGGGTAAGGGCCTAGGGCTCAGCTGTGAGGAGCTCTAACTTTAATGGCTGAAGAGAGGAGAATATATCTACAAAGGAGATATATTTGAGAAAATGTAGGAAAATTGAATGAAGATAAGTGAGGAGAAGACATGAAGGAGAGAATGTTTGATTGTATCAAATGCTTCCGAGAAGTCTTTAATAGAATGATGAAATTGTGGTCTTTAAATTTGGTTAACATGGAGAAACCACTGATGACTTTAGCAAGAGTAATTTTTGGATGTGATAGGAAACAGGAATGTAAAGACAGTGTGTGTAAATAAATGGTTTTTTAAATGTTTGGCTGTAACAGAGATATAAATTGGATGGTAGCTGAGGTATCCAGCCTCAGGCCAAAATCCTTTGTGTGATCTCTTAGACCCAACCATAACACGCATTCCTAGCCCAGGTGCCTCCAGACAGAGGCCTCTGTATTTGGAATCTGAGGTACTTTTTCTCAAATTCCAGTACATTTTTATTCCTAGCTTTTCCCCTTTTTCCTCCCCATGGTCCACTGGTCCATAATGATGCAAGAGCCTTTTGTTTGGGACTTGGCAGCAGTGAGGTGAACTCCTGTGCCCCCATCCTGTCTGCTCCACACTCCACTGCATTCACCTGACTCTCACCCATGCTGTTCTTCGAGAGAAAATGGAACATTAGGAAGTGAGTGTTTGTTCTTTTGGCTTCTTAGTTACACTGTTATAACAGTTCCACTGTTAAATTCTATTACCATATTAGTTTATAACTTTTCAGTTAGAGTTACATGTATTCATACTGTATACATGCACCTATAAAACTATTTTTAACAACTTTGACATTGTACCAACCTGTAATATGCTCTTTTTGAAAATTTAATATGCTACAAACATTTTTATGGAAATATACAACTATATCATAATTTTAATGGCTGTATGGTTTTCTGTTTTATGGATATTGCCATATTTTATTTTATAGTTTGTCATCATTGGCATTTAGATCCCAGTGTTTTTTTGTTTGTTTTTTATTAAATACGGTGGAGTGACTAATATCTTGTGAGGGTGTCATTGGGATAAACCCAGAGGAGTAGAATTGTCAGGTCAAAGGCGATTAACATTTTCTAATTGCTCTCTGGAAAACTTGTTTTATTTTCTGCTATCATCAGTAGCATATGAGGGTATCTGATTTCCACACCTTTGACAACACTGGAAATAATATCACTTGTATTAATCTTTGCTTGTCTGCTAGGTGAACAATGGGATTTAATTTTATCTTGGGGATCTGTGCTCTATAATATTTCCCTAAATGTTTGTTTGCCATTTATATAGGTTTTTCTTTTTGTGACTGTCATGAGAATTTATTGAGAGTATAAATGACCAAGCTCAGCACCTGACATATATTAGCCTATCATTAAGGGTCAGTGTTCATTTTTATTTAAATCCTTACCCTTTTTGCAACCTCCTTCCCAATCATGGTTCCAATTAAAGAATAGGATAATACTGCAAAATCTTGTTTCATTGGTGAGGTTATAGTTTTTAGAGGTTGACAGTGATAAATTCTCTCCTGATTGGATTCGGGATTCCAGGTTTCAAATCTGCCTTTTACCAGCTGAGCATGTACTGAGTGATCTGCTTAACCTCTCCAATCCTTGGTTATCTTATCTATATATAATAGGGATAATAATTTCGTCTCTTTATAATATTGTAAAGATTAAATGAGCTAAATTCTTTTAAAGCGTTTTCTACATTTCTTGGCACATACTGTTTAACATTTCCTCAGAGGTGTATTGTAGTCTCTGAGAAGGTCAGATCATTTAGACAGATGTATATATAATCAAAGATTTCAGTGCTAGGAAGTGCAAAGAGATCTTTAGGAAACAGCAAATAGTTTGACTTGAGCAAGAATCATGAATTCTATCTAGGCTGAGGAGTTTATTTTGATTCACTAAGCAAAGAAAGAATTTTAGTTTCATTTCCTACCACTGTTAGATGCTTACCTGATTAAAATCACAGCTTAAGTTTTTTGTTTCCTGCTAGAGTATCAATGTAGTTATATAGGAAAATATAGTTCCAAATTGAGATGGAAATACCACTCTTTACTTTTGTTGCTATTGTTGTTGTCACAGATTATGGAGAAAGGAGATAGAAATAACATTCTTTGAGACTCTACTGAAAAAGTATGGTAGTAGTTATTACAAATAGCCCTCACAATAACTCCGTGATCAGTGTATTATTATACCTCTTTTAAAGATGAAGAAACATATTTAGAAATGAAGTGATGTGTTCCAATGTGAGCCAGAATGGAAATTGAGGTCAGTGTGATTTTAAATCCATGCTCTCTCTAATACACTGTACTGTCTCTGTGTAGAAAACAAGTACTCCCTCATCAAGACTTCACCTGTTTCTTCATTGTTCTTCCCTGTACCTACCTACGCCCTCAGAAAGGAGAAGGCTACCCAATAATATACTGATTTACCTGTACCTAGCAGTGGGTAAGAACATCCAGTTTCATCTACTTGTCAAAACAATATAGCTATATATTTTTAACTTGGAAATTTATAAAAAGGCAAGTCCTGTATTTTAAATTTGCATTTCCATGATGATTAATGAATTGATCACATATCTCCATCTTGACCAGCTTGCTTCTATGAATTACCTGCTTCTGCTTTTTATTCTTTTTTCTATTGAGTTCTTTGTGTTTTTAAACATTATTTATAGTGACTATTTTGGACTATGGATATCAATATTCTTTTTTTATTATATGTTTTTTTTTTTTTATTCCAGTTCTTGATTCAGTCTAGGCAGGTTGTATTTTTCTAAGTACTGGTCCATTTTTTCTAGGTTATTGAATTTGGCGTTATATACTTTTTCATAGCTTTCTTGTATGATCCTTTGTATTTCTGTGATGTCGGTAGTAATTTCCCCTCTTTCATCCTGATTTTGTTTATTTGTGTTCCTTCTCTTTTTTCTTTAGTGAGTCTAGCCTGGGGTTTATCAATTTTATTACCTCCTCAAAGAACCAACTCTTTGTTGCATTTATTTTTTTCTATTTTTTGTTTTTGTTTTAGATTTCATTTATTTCTGCTCGAATTTTGATTATTTCTTTCTTCCTACTGCCTTTAGGCTTCATTTTTTTCTTCCTTTTCCAATTTTTTAAGATGAAGCGTTAGGTTGTTTATTTGAGTTTGTTCTTGTTTTTGGAGGTAGGCCTGTAATGATATGAACTTTCCTATTATGACCGCTTTTGCCATGTCCCAAAAGTTTTGATATGTTGTACTATCATTATCATTTGTTTCTATGTATCTCTGGATCTCCCTTTTAATTTCTTCTCTGACCCAGTTATTCTTCGGTAGTATGTTGTTTAATCTCCATGCATTTGTTCTTTTTTCTTTCTTTTTACAGTTGATCTCTAGTTTCAAAGCATTATGATCAGAGAATATGGTTGGTATGATTTCAACCCTCATGTTTGCTGAGGTTATCTCTGTGTTCCAGTGTGTGGTCAATCCTTGAGAATGTTCTGTGCGCACTAGAGAAGAATGTATAAGCAGCTGTTTTGGGATGAAAGGCTCTGTAAATGTCAATTATGTCCAGTTGGTCTAATGTATCATTTAAGGATGTTATTTCCTCATTGATTTTCTGTTTGGATGATCTGGCCTTATCTGACAGCGGGGTATTTAGGTCCCCTACTACAATAGCGTTTTGGTCTGTTTCTCTCTTTAGTTCTGTTAGTAATAGCTTAAAATATTTTGAGGCTCCTTGAATTGGAACATAGATATTGATAAGTGTTATGTCTTCTTGATGCATGATTCCCTTTATCATTATGAAGTGTCCCTCAGTATCTTTATTTACCTTTTTTATTTTGATGTCTGTTTTGTCCAATATTAGTACCATTACTCCTACTTTTCTCCGAATGACATTTGCTTGAAATATCGTTTTCCACCCTTTCACTTTGAGTCTATATTTGTTTTTGGAGCTGAGATGTGTCTCCTGGAGGCAGCATATGGTTGGGTTTTGTTTTCTGATCCAATCTGTGCCTTTTTATTGGTGAGTTCAGTCCATTTACATTTAGGGTGATTATTGAAATATGAGGTCTTCTTATAGCCATTTTATCTTTTGCTTCCTGGCAGCTCTGTGTTTTCATTGTTTCCTTGTCCTTTGTTTCTGTTTTCTTTATTTTGTTTGGCTTTTGTGGGTTTTCTCTCTGGTCCTTCTTGTTTTATATTACATACTTCAGTTCTGAATCTTTGGCATGTAGTTACCATTACAAATATGAAAAGGATATATGCACAGTTGTCCATTTTCTTCTGTGCGTGCCTTATTTCCATTTCCCTTTGCGATTTTGGATCTTTGAATCCTCCCTTTTTCAGTCATTATTGTCTCATTTTTCCCTATGTGTGCTGAACATTCATTGCTATCTTGCTATAGCAATTCTCTTTTTATTTTAAACTTATTAAGCTCTGTTCCTAGTAAGAGTTGCACTCCTCTGCTTTTATCAGTCTGCTAATCACCTTACTCCTAATTATGGTTTTTTTTTTTTTTTTGTCATTTTGTTTTAGATGAGCCCTACCCCTTTCAGTATTTTCTGTAGTGCAGGCCTTGTAGTGTAGAATTCCCTCAATTTTTGTATGTCTTGAAAGGTCTAAATTTCTCCTTCATATCTAAAGGAGAGCTTAGCTGGATGCAATATTCCTGGCTGTTAGTTCCTTTTATTTAATAGTTTGAATATTCTATTTCACTCCTTTCTGTCTTGTAAGGTTTGTGCTGAGAAGTTTGACGATAATCTATCCAATGGGTTTTCCTTTATAAGTTACTGTCTTCTTTTCCCTGGCTGCCCTGAGAATTCTGTCTTTGTCGTTGAGTTTTGATAATTCTAATACAAAGTGTCTTGGTGAAGGCCTTCATGGGTTGGGATAATTGGGTGTTCTGTTGACTTCTTAAATTCCAAGCTCCAGTTTATTCCTTAGATTTGAGAAATTCTCATCAACTATTTGTCTGAAAATGCTTTCTAGTCCCTGCTCCTTTTCCTCCCCTTCGAGAATTCCCATTCTTATGTTTCCTCTCCTGATGGTATCAGCTAGTTCTTGTATTTCTCTTTCATTATTTTTCATTCTTCGGTTTCTCTCTTCTTCCTTCTAATTTATTTCTAGATTCCTGTCTTTGATATCACTGATCCTTTCTTCCATTTGATCTACTTATTTCCAAAGCTTGTTATTTTGTTTTTCAATTCTTGCATTGTGTTCTTTATCTTCAGGTCTATTTGGTTCTTTTTGAGAGTTTCAGTCTCCTTGCTAAAGAACTCATTCTGCTCACCTAGTTGTTTTTTCAATTCCTGAAATTGTTGATATGATTCATTTCAGGTCTCATTGAGTTTTTTCAGAAATACCATTCTGAATTCTCTATCATTTAAGTCTCATATTTCTATGTCTGTAAGCTTATTTTCTGGAGTTTTTTTCTTTCTTTCTGAGATGCATTGTCACCTTGGTTGTTCATGGTATTTAATGGACTATTTCTCTGCCTGAGCATTAATGGAAGTGTGTTGTGCTTTTGTTTTCCAGAAAGGTTTATTATATAATGGTTTCTAGCTTGTTACAAAGAAGGTGTTTTTCTTTTGGTTTACCATAGGTGATGTCTAAGCCTCTTGGATCTCTGCTTTATTTAAGGTCTTAGTAATGTCTTTTTTTTTTTCCGTATAGATGTTTAATCATGCTCGCTACCCTCAGTCTCAGTTTCTGTCAGTGTGAGTGACAGTTTGGAAAGCATTTGCTCAGATTCCCCTGGTGCTCTGTGGTATTCCCTCTTGGAGAGTATAGGGGGAGGGACCCTCTGGGTTGCGGAATGGAGACTGTGGCTCAGCCCTTGTTTTGCAACCATGGCTGATAAAAATCAACTGTTGTTTCTCTACTGTCCTCACTTTTCTGCTGTCCCCGTTTCTCTGCCTTCTGCCCTGATGATTAGGCACTGCTGCTGACTGTGTGGGGCTCACCGCACTTCCAGGCAGGGCTGTTTGGGTAACTCATCACACCTCTCCTCCCCCTTCTCCTATAGGGAGCTCGGGGGGCTGTGAGAGGCAGCTTCTTTGTTTCTCCGAGCCCACTGCCCAACACCTTAGTTTCTGGCCTGTGGTACTCTTATGCACAGATCCCACACTCAGATGTGCTGGTGTGCAGTTTGGATGGTTTTTTTGTTGAGTTTTAGATGTTCAGTTTATTGTTTCAAGGGGAGAGATCTGGAGACATTTCTCGCTCCACCATGTTTAATCCAGTCTCCTCAGGATATAATTTATATGAAATGACTTCTCGAAAGTATAAATTTGTTTGTATTTAAATGGAACTTACTAAAATGATACTTTAATTATATTTAAATACAAATTTATATAAATATGATGAATATATAAATTTATTTAGGCTTACATACTGAACATGAAATATTGGTTTATTTCTCCTTTTAAAATTGTTTAACCAATAAACTTTATAAATCTTATTAAATAATATTTGTAAATGATTCTTAAACCAGTGATCAATTATTTTTTTATACTCCAGATTCATTTAGAATAAGAAACAATCTAAATGTCCAACAATAATAGATACATTAACTTATTGTACATCTTTGAGCAGAATAGTATGTAAACAGTAAAAACATTATATGTATATATATTTATTGACACCTGAGAAACTTCTTAAATAGTGAAAAAGTTTAGGCTACATGACAAATCAACAGTAATCCCATTTTTGTAAGAAAAAATAAGTATTTCTCTGTGTGCATAAGACTGGAGGAAAAACTGAAACATGTTGAAGTATTATATTTGGCTGGTAGAATTTCAGGTGATTTTTATTTTCTTCTTCATTAGAACCAGATGTAATTTTGAAAATTTCTACGATAAACATTTATTATTTGCAGGGTCACTGCTAGTCCATACAACACCTTTGTGAATACTAGGAAAGATGTCCCTGTGGATGCAGTTCCATACCAAGATGCACTGCTTGGTTGGGCATTGTAGCGTTTATCTTTCCACTACCCTAATAGATTTTCCTTTCTTTTTCTTTTTCTTTCTTCCTGTAATGAACAACATGCACAATTGTACATGATGGCTCTGAAACCTTACATAATAAAAATTATTTAAAATTAAAGACTAAAAGTAATATGACCTTTTAATGCATCTATTCTGGTGGGATACTCTCCTTACTTGACCTCTATCAGATCATGTGGGACCTTTGAGCTCACTCTTCCTGCCTCTTCTTTTCTACTTACTCACTCTGCTCAAATGTAATCAATCCTTCAGGATGCAGCTGAAATTACCCTCTTCTTTGAAATATTTCTCAACCACTCTGACACATATGGCAATTTCCTCTTCTGAACTTCTCTTGAACTAGGTCAAGACCGTGGATTGAAGGGATTGGTGGTTGAATGGGTTGCATCTCACCTGCTAACTCCAGATGACTGGCAGTGACTCCTTAGAGCACAGTGTTAAGACTCCTGAGCTGAAGCTGGCCTCAGTGGGAAAGAGGATTGTCATTGATTAGGAATGTTAATCCTGCATGTGGGAAATAGCCAATAAGTAGAATGTTCGCATACATTTTCCCTGCCTGAACATTAATTATTTCATACATTAGTCTTGGTTTGATGACACTTTTTAAACATCTAAGGCATAGATACCATATCTTAATACTTGTACTTTTTGATGATATTTGTTAGTTTTCTCATTATTGTTTTTATTATCCACTCTGAATTTATCATGGAGCCAAGTACAAAGGGTGCTCAATAAACATATTTCTGTTCTTCATTTTTGATGTTCCAAATCACTTTCTGGTATAATTTCCATTGTGTTCTTTTAGATCAGATCTACTGATGATGAATTCTCTTAGTGTTTCTTCATCTGAAACTTATCTAGAGCCCAACTTCAAAAATATTGAAATCTTTTTTGTTTCCTGCATAGACCCTTTATGTGAACTCTGGAACCTGCTTACCTGAATGACTGTAGATGGCTTACCTGGTACATACCAGCTTAAGTCTTTAGCCTCTTGTTGGAATAAGCTCAGTGTGTTTCATGTCCTCAGCTATTTAATATGTTTAATAACTTTTCCTAATAGCAGATGCTCACTAATATTTGTAAAAATAACTAAAGAATCTTAAAAGAGAATAGTACATGTAAAATTTAATAATCATGGTACACCTGTCTACACAAATGACTTTAAAGTTCTAGAGTAGAATTTGTGGCAAATAGATCAAAAACTACTTGTAATATACAAACATCTGAAAACTGTTATTCTTTTCTGTGGTAACATAAGAATATACATTTAGAGCCACTAATTTGCAAGATATTCTCTAAGCAGGAGAAAAATGCTGAGTATCAAACCAAGCCTGATAAGTTGAAATTGAGAATTCCAGGAATATCTTTTAGGAACTTAGTGCTAATATTCTGTATTTTTCTTTTTGGGGTTAAAATAAAAAAAAAAAAAACAGGTAATTGAGATATTATTTTTTCCTTCTTTTTTTAACATATATTATTGTATATTCTTTCAGAGATAAGAATATGAGAAGGTGCTTATTTCAGGATATACATGGTTATTTTTATTGGATGCTAGCCATTGGGCCAAGCTCTTTATATGTACTTGTTTTTTGAAAAGTAGACTGAATTTCATTTATGGGTATTATGATCGAAATGGATTTTAAGGCGGTTAAAAAGCTAATGTCTTTGAAGATATTTCTTGAATTTGAAGGTGGAATACAGTCATTTGGTCCATTAATATTAGTCTGTCATATTGAATCAGTATTTATCGAGTGTCCTATATATGTGTGTGCTGATTATCTTGGTAATCCTTGACTTGAATTTAAGAGTGGAAAAATTACAGAAAATATGTAATTTGACAGAGTTATTTAGTAAGTAATAGAATTGGAATTTGAATCCAGGTTTTTCTTAGATTTATATGCTACCAAAATTTTGCATTAATAATGTTTTATACTTAACAGAAGAGATTTTATATGTCTAAAAATTTATCAGTTATTGAGAGGGAGGAGTCGATATTTTTTTAAATTTATAACTCAGGCCTTTAAAAACCTTGACTGCTATTATTTAAAATATACCCAACTCATGCAGATTTTTGCTTTCAGAAAGAGAAAATACAAATTAACTGTAATCTTATCTCTATAGCTGTAGAAAACTATAGCATAGTACTCTTTTAAAACTGAATAATATGATTAGTTCATGACAAAAAACTATAAAATTTTTTACTTTTATAGGAGTTGCTATATTTCATAAATACCGCATGTGTGCACATTTTGTATGAGATAATATACATTACTGATTATAAATATATTTAATATTTTATTTCTTAAAGATTTGGTCCGTGATACTTTAATGCTACATCAGTTAGTTGCTTGCATTATGGTTCAGAGTAGTTTATAACTAAACATTCACTGGATTTATGGCTGGCTTTATGAAATGGTTTGGTTTATATTTTGTTACTTTTCTGCTCTCAGAATAGTCACTTTTCTTTTGGATGTCTTTTGTTTATTTAACTTGTATTAAAATATTTCTTTTATAAGTAAATCTGTAATAGATTTTGGATTGATATAATAAGAACTGATTAGAAAAATTTGACTGGGTGAAGCAAGTAATCAAAACATTTTTTTTTTTCTAAGCTAATATTTTGACAAGAGTAGATGTAAAATATTGAGGGTAAAGGGCTTTTTCAATATAAATGCCATTATTAATTGTGGCTTCTTGGCCTGGTTCCCTTGGACCATTTTAAAACCTGAATGATCATCTTGCTATAATATTGTTATATTTTTTTAAAAAGTTGATCCCTTCCTAGTAAGATTAAATCTAAAAAATCTTTGTTTAGTAATTTCTTACGGGGATATAAGCTTTACCATAGTAATAATTTATAAATTTATAGCATGCTTCCTTTGGCAAAATAATGAAATCTGTTTGCCACAGAAGTAAATTACTATTTTGATTTTAATTTTTTTCTTGCCCGTCATGATATGATTGATGCACAGTGTCTTCCTGCTGGAAGGAGTCCTAACATTGAAACTGACAGGTGCCACAAGGTTTATTTAAGACAACCTCAGCTTTGCCCCAGTTAGTTTCAAAATGTCTGCCTCATACATGTTTAGCTACCACATTTCCTGCTTTAGAGCCTTGTGTTATGCCAACATTACTATCTGTGCTGCCTCAACTACAAATTGGATGAACAGCCCGTGACACTTTTTCAATATTATTACATTAAACCAAGTGGATTTTGATTGATAACCTAATATTCAACTAATGCAAAACATCAATCATGGCAAGTATATTAATTATTTAATATTGCAGTCTAATTCAGAAATCGATGTGCTGCATGAGGGGAAGGGAAACTCATGGTTCCCAGAAGATTTAAGACAGGGAATGATTAAAAAAAGACCTGCTGTACTCCTGTGTGTTAGTTCGATACAAATCTTTATTCATTTGCCAATAATCTCTTCCCATTTTCCACTTCAGGACCATTTTATCAGTTTTGAGACCTATAATTGAATTAAGTCTGCTTTCAGCACAGGGCAACAGGAGTTGCACAAATATTGATGAAGTCATGACAGGGACAACCCAAGAGACAGACCACTAAAGAGGACAGGCCTTTAAAGAGGACCATTTGTTGCAAGATCCTTCTCTCAGTGTCTTGGATCTTGCCTCTCTCCTTTCAAAAATTCATTAAGACTTTGGAACCACTTTTAAGACTTCTATATTTAAATATCATTATAACGTATTTCTATAGCACACTGCAATTTATAGAGCACCTTCACATACATTATCTTGCTTATTTTTTCACCATATTCTTATATGTTAAGTAAAGCAAGTGTTAACAAATCTTTATATAATAGGTAAAAAATCTCAGCTTTAGAGGAGCTGGATTATTACCCAAGCTCATGCAACTATTTTGTAGTAGAGCTTAAATTTGAGTGTAGGTATTCTGCTTCTACCAGTATTACACATGCTGTCTTGTGTAGTGTTTGTACTCGTGATGCTTTATCTGTGTTGTTTTGGGATGACCACCCTTTCTTGGCTTTCTGCATAGAATAGAATTAAAGAAAACTGACTTTCATAGAGAATTTGTTGAAAATTTGATGTCCCAGTGATACATATTAAGCTTTATAAATATGCAAACCTAGATATAAATGAAAATTTCTTAGTCTGTTGTATCTTTTCATTAGAATAGAAAGTTCATCTTCACATATATACACACAAATTTATATATGTGCATATATATGTGCATATATTATATATATATATATATTTTTTTTTACATGAGGAGAGGGTGGAAGTGGCTTAAATATATTTTATCATCAAAATTACCACCCCAGCTTTCTTTTGGTTTATGTTTGCCTTGTTACATCTTTTACTATCTCTTTTGGAAATCTTTTTGAACTTTTTTGTTTTATGTGTCTCATAAATGACACATTGCTGGATTTTGTTTCTTCCCCATTCTGAGAATATTCTCTGGCATTTTAATTTCAGATTGTTACGGATGAATTTTCTTTAGTTTTCTTTTCTGTCATTGATTGCTTAGATTACAGTATTTACTGTGTCCTATGCCAAGCTTTACTTGCTTCATCTTGTCACTTCTTTCTGAATTTATTTCTCTTCTTACTGCATTATATTCCCCAGAAATTCTTTCAAATGTCTTTGTGTGGCGAATTTCCTGAGACTTTGTATGCTAAAATTTCTTTTTCTTTCAATTTAAATAAGTTTATTAGCTGTGTATAAATTCCAGGTTCACAATCCTTTCAACACTTTATCTTGGTAGTTAATACTTTATTATCCAACATTAGTATTGAGAAGTCTGATGTCAGCGTTATTCTTCCTCTATAGAGGGTTATGCATTTTTTTTTCTGGCAGCTTTTAGACTTTTATCTTGATCTATAATAGTCTTAATTACCCTTGTATTATGTTTTGCCATGGATTTTTCCTTAACTATCCTGTTCAATGCTCTATGAGCACTTTCAATGTAACATTTGAATATTTCTATATCTGGGAAATTTTTGTCATTATTTCTTCAAATATTTATTTTCTTCTATTTTGTCTTTATCTTTCTTCTAGGATTCCCATTACATGGATGGTCTCACTTCTACTCCTGTTCCTAATTTTATCCCTTGTTTGCTCTGTTTCTTCACCCCTTTCCTGTGCCTTCTGGGAGAGTTCTTCTACCCAGTGTTACAGCTTACTAATTCATTCTCCATCTGTAGCTATTGTGCTTTCAATTCATTTTCTGAGTTCTTTCTTTCAAACTATTGTATTTTTAATACTCACTATCTCATATTGATTCCTTTTTATAACTTTTTTATATTTAATTTCAAAAAATCTTCCCTTCAAAGATCCTATTATGCTTATATGATATTCTTGCACAGCCTATTCTGTTTTCTCTGGATGAAGTTGCTCTGTTAGTTTTTTCCAATCCTGTGCTTGCACACTTCAGAGGTCTTAAAATTTTCTTTGAGGGCTTCTCTTTTACTTCCTGCAGTATTTAGCTGCCTCGGCTAGTAATTTTAATCTAAGGAGAGGGGTAAAAGTCGAGGCTCTGACTGATGCTCCTCCAGATTAATTTCAAAACTGGAGTGCAAAGCATCTAGTGTTCTACTTTGGCCTTAATCAGCCACTTTTTCCATTATATCTTCCTATTTCATCAAAAACAATACAAAATGAAACAAAGGAAAACAAGCACCCACCAAACACATACACGTAACTCCTAATACTACTGTCCCAAACAACCACTCACTGTTGCAATTGCTTTGTTCTTTGTGTGGAATGGAGTGGGGCCAGGTAGGACTACTCAGAGCCCTGAGCTGGTTGCCACTGTCTCTCCACCACTGTCAATGATGGTTAGATGTCAGACCCTTATTAATTGAATTCATACTTTGATTCAAGCACTGTATTGGGTGCTGGATTATAAAAATTTTAAAGATGCAGTTCATATCTTTGAGTTTTCATTTTAGTGATGTCAGTGTGCAAGTAAATAGGTATATGTAATAATTTCTGTGATGGGAACACATGGGAAGAGTTCACTACTTCATTTGTGAGGAAGGGAGGTTTCCTCAGTGATAGTATAGTTTAGACTGAGTCTTGAAGGGTTGTTTGTTTGTTTGTTTAAGATAGTAAAGGAGGGTTATAAACTGGGAGAAAAGGAGCATTTCTGGTAGAGCAAGTAAGTTTGTGAAGCCAAGTTAGTAGTTTGTTATGGCTGTTACTGTCACTTTCCATGTGATGTAGCTTTGGAAAAATAACAGAAGGAAGGAATGAGTAAACTGTAGTATAGTAGGTACTTATGGATTTTAAGAAGAAAATTGACATGGTTAAGCTTACATTTTAGAAAGAACTTGCTGTATTATGGAGAATGAATTGACATGGAGTAAGGCAGGAGCCATTGTTACCCATTTATAAAGATGAGGCCAGTAATCTCCTAGATTAGTGGGAGAGAAAAGAAAGGCCTAAAGTAAGGTAATAGCTGTGAAAATAGAAAAAAGTGGTTAAATCTAAATGAATTAAGGATATCAGAGAGCCAAGATTTATTTATCTTTGATAGTGAAGAAAAGGGTGTGTATCAAGAATTATGCCTACCTTTTCTTTCAGGCATATCGTTCTAAAGGAATATTTCTTAAATATCATTTAATTTAAAGAATCACTTGGAAATATAGCAAAGTAGTAGCTAGCCAACCTTTTCTTTTTTCTTTCATTTTAAAGAACAGTTTCTTATCCTTGATTCCCAAATGCCTTTATCACTCTTGTTCATCCCACATTGTTGGGACATCCATATGTTTCTTTCAGATGTCTTAATGTGCATGATGGTGAGATGCTGCTTCAGTACATATAACTTGTTACCTTTCTAAAATCTAAAATACTCTAATGAAGCATGTCTAGCCCCAGTGGCTTCAGATAATTTATATGAACTTTTATTTTGAATCTGAACATTTTTGTTCTTTTATATTGCATTATCATTTTCTAATAAGAACCATTATGTGACAGTGTAGCCATGGGAGGAAAATGAAGTGGCTTTGTAATATATAGCCCAAACTCCCAAGATAAATTACCAAGTAAAGGTACAAAACAGTGTATGGTATGCTTCTGTTTGGATTTAAAAAATAAACAAACAAGAAAAATACACACATTCACACACGAATAAAATATCTTTAGAAGGACTACAAGCTAATATCAGTGATTGAGAACTGGGAATCAGTGATAGACTTAATTTCATTGTAGTACACACACACACACACACACACACACACACACACACTGCACTGTCAGGTGATTCACTATATACATTATTGTTTTATTTAGATTTTAAATTCACAAATGCCCATATGAGAATGTTCTTGTGATCCATTTGACTTCCAACTCCAATAAATGCATTAATTAAAGTTAAAAATAATTATTTATGTAGCTATTAGCCTTGTCATTACAATTTATTCCTATCATTTGTCATTAGGACTGCATCCAGAGAACGAGTTTCAGAAATCCTTAAATTTTTAAATGTTGAATACATAGTATTGCTAAGATTGCCAGAAGCAGTAAGTAGAGAAGAGAATGGCTAAAGATGAGTGCTTTGCTAATCATTTGCCGTTGGAATTTATTCCCATATGCCAGACTGGGCAGTAAGAGCAAAGGTTGGAAGCCATGAGTTTAGTTAAAGCAGCGGATTTTAAGGGGGAAAAAATAGGGCAATTTGGAAAGATTGTATAGCAAGACAAAGAGCATATTTTTGGCTAAGTCTATTGAAGACAGAAATTGAGGGAAAAGAAATAAATTTGGGACCCCTTCAGAGAAAGAAAGAGGTATGGGGAAAAGATTAAATATCATGAATGAAATACTGCTGTTGGTTGTTGGCTTTTCATAATTATTTTCTATAATGTGGTAGAAGTATAATTTCTATGTTAAATAAAGCTTGGTATTTATGAAATTTTAACACTACTTGGTCAGAGTAATAAAAGTCAAAGTTCACTTGTCACTAGTAAATTAGTATAGAATAAAATCAAAATTTGAAACATCCAGATATTTGTCTTATTTCACCAAGTGCATATTTATCTTTGCTCTTTGCATAGTTATTATTTTTAGTTCTATCATCAGTGTTCTGCCTAAAATGAAGAGCAAGAAATTAAATACCTAAAATATATAGTGATATTTGATATTTGTGTTTTTTTGGTTATATATATATATATGTATATATATATATTAATATTACAACAGTCTTAGTAATCATTAGTACTGTGCCCTAAGTTATTAAAATTAATATCAGGTAAAATTTGTTAAAATCACATTCTTTATGTGTATATTCCTTATATAAAAATATGACCATGATGGATAGGTATTTGATAAAGCAAATGTAGTAAAATGTCAGTTATAGAACCTAGATGGTGAGTAGAATTTGTATGTTTGAATATTTTCATAATAAATATTGGAAAAAATATAGACTAATTAAAAAGCTAATATGAAATAAACATGTGAATAGTAAAATTATATACTTGCCTTTTTGTTGTGAACTAACTTTGAGAAATCTGAAACATTCTGTCAGTGGAATACCAATTAAGTGGTAATACTATTAGATGCATAAATGATCTCTTCCCATTTGATGGAAATTGTTTTGTCCTTAAAAACATTATTATGTGAGCATTAGTAAAGATATATGAAAACATTTAAGGGTTTATAAAACAGTTTTTAGATAAACAAATTATAGCAGACAAGGGTTTAGCAACTATTTAGAACTTTTATTCTTCTATTTTAGGGAATCTGGAAACATCAAAGCTGGATTAGAACATCTGGTAAGTTCTAATTTTCTCTTGAACATTTGCATCATCTTTGATATCTGCATTCTAAATGAACACTTTTGAATGAGCTTTGAATACCTCGTATTGAGAAAGTCAACCATTTCCCAAAGGGTCAGCTTACTGTTATTATGTGAAGGCACTTACATTTTCATTTATCTTATCATTTCAAGGGAATTTAAATTTTTTTAAATTACTTTTTTTTTTTTTTGATGTAGAGATGAAATAAAATGGATGACAATCCTTGGATTGATGATTGCTTTAATTATAAACAAAAATGTTTGGTGTAGAATTTTTGGCATATCTTGATCTGACAAAAACAAGCTTGCGTTTTAAGAAAAACACAATCAAATATTGCATGCATAAATATGGTGTGTTTTAGCAATTTAACAGCTTTGAAAGAAATGCACAGCTTTGTTTTTCCTAATGTCTTTGCATTATGAATAATGCATTGGTTTAAACTATATTCAGTTTAGAATATAAAATAATTGAGATGCAAAATTTCGGGTTTAAGTAAACATTTTTAGAGCATCAGTGAAATTCAGACTGACTTATTAAAATCTGTCCATTGATCAAAAAATTGGAATTAACTGTTGTATGGTAACAGGCCCAAAATTCATTAGCTTACCACATTGAGTGTTCATTACAACATTAAATAGTTCATTTAAACAGAGCATTATAAAGTCATGCTCTGGTTTCTGGTCAAATCCAAATGTTGAATAATTAATGAGAGAGATTCTTTTGTAAATACAATCCAAGTACTCATTCGTATATCATATTGTAGCTCTGTTAACCATTAATGTGCTTTTGTTCTCTCACAAAAGCGAACAGTAGCAAGAGGCATCTTCATTTTGACTTACATTAGTTTTAGAATTGGAAGGTATTTTTGGTTTTCCTTTCAAAAGGAAACTGAGGAAACCTAGACTTTTTAATAAAAGGTTCTAAAAATTATAGATAATTATTAAAAAGCAAGATATAATAACCTTGTTAGAAAATTTGAACTACATATTTGTCCAGATAAGAAGCAAATAAATAACATTTTGTTCTTATTATTAAAAATTAATTCCTGAATCTATATTTATCACTTCATAATGGCACATATATTTAGGACATATGTACATCAGAATAAAAATGTTAATCTAAGACATCAAGTTCCGGTATCAATTGGGCATTTATAATAAGGAAGAACACCCACCAGAGTGCCAAAATGGGCTGTCTTTATACTTTTCTTGTAAGTTATTATGAATTAGAAAGACTTTGTATCTGTTTGGTTCATGTTCCTCTGTAAATACTAGTTAGTTTTTTTTTTTTAGTTTAATTTTTATATTTTTTATACTTACTAGTATGAACTTATTTCCAGGGACTGTTTTACCATTTATACTCTATTCATAATCTTACGTAGCAGTGGTTTCTGACTGTGCTTTGGGGTGCCAGGAAGGCTCCCCAAGGCAGGTCGCACTGCAGACTTCCACTGCCCACTTTGACCAGCATAGTTCCATTTTTAGTTATTTTGCATATTTTTAAATTTTTAAAATACAATTTCATTTGAAGAAAGAGTTCTACTAAATATTAAAAAATCTTTGATGAAACATAGCCACTAATTAATATCAGGAGTAGTTGTTTATTAATTATACTTTTAAGTTCTTGAACGTAAATTATATTTCATCTGGATCATACATATACAACAAATATATTTCAAAGATAATGCATTTTAGGAATGAGAGAGCCTGGATAAGTAAAACAAATAGTAGGAAGTAGATGATTTTAATGTACTTTATCTAAGTTGTTCAAAAGACTCTGTAGCTTGTTATTGCCAAAGTGACTCACTGATTGTGAACTATTAATAATTTGACTATATGAATATATAACAAAGACACACACACACACACACACACACATACACACATGCATACATATTGCTTTGTGCACTAATAATATTCAGACAGTCAGTGATATTCTTCATAACTCCCTAAAAGGAAGTAAACTCAAAAATGTATTGGTTGAGCATTAAAGAAACCTGTATGTTTAGCAGCTTTGGGCTCTTAGGTTTGTGTCTTTGTACTTTCCAACTGAGAAGATACTTAGGGCCCTTGTCATCTAGCACAGTTAACCCTTCTTTGAATTGATTATATATCCAAATACAATTAGAAATATAGCTTCCAACAGATTGATTTTTTTAAATATATGGAAGAAAGTTAAATGAGAAGAGTATTCCACACATTTGGAATAATTTTTTCTTTATGTAGCCTTCATCTTTTCAAATGTATTAGCATTATCATAGAGAATTAGCATTGTTCTAAGAGAGGGTAAAGCCAGTATAAATATAAATAATTGAGGAAAATGACATGTGCAGCATGTTACACTTGCCAAAAAGACACATATGTAGCGGCATTGTCTTTGTACTCTGTGTATGGGCTCTTCTTGGTGTATAGTTACGTGTGACCCTAGAAAGGAGAAAGCCATTGTGGATGTAGAGAGGAAAGAGTGGCATAGATGGTCTGTGTTCCCCTGGAACTTCCTCAAGGCTTGATTTCATTTACTTGTCATAATACCTCAAGCCCTTGATTCACTTTTATTCTATCATTCCTTTCTTTCTATGTTGCCAGCTTTTCCAAGGGGAAGTGTCTAGCATGTCTTTCATTCTTAAATTTTTATAACATACGGCCCAGTAGCACTATTTTTCTTTTCACAAACACCTCTACTGCCCATAAAGCCTGTGTTTGTTTAAAGTTCTAGACAGAGCCTGTGAAGATTGGTGCCCCATTATCCACTGATGCTTCTCACTTGATAATTGCAAAATGGAGATATTCCAACTCTTTCAGTCACCATATTTAGCAGCCAGCATTCTAATGTAAGGAAGAGGCTGCCCTTCTTTCTTATTTATCTGTTTATTTTGAGCAAGGACTCATGGATTTTTATTTTACTAAATAGGTTATTATTAATTACTTTCCTTATTTCTTTTGGTGCTGAAGTTTTCCCAGACTAGATTGTCTAAAGAATATCCTTTCAAGGTGGCTTCTGGGTCCTTTTGACATACCCCATCTTTTTTTCTTTTTTAAGTGTGTCCTGACATTATGGCATAACTAGATGTTCCAGGTTCTTCTTATACCTTTCCTGTCCTAATACTGGGATCAGCCATTTCTTCAAATTACTACATTTTATTTTAGAAGAAAATAGTATTTAGAAGTCAAGGTCTAGGTATGTGATGTGCTCTTTGTCTCGGAGGTTTCATCACTTCTATGACATTTCAGTCTTAGATTAGATAAATAGGTAGATATGTTAATTAGATATTTTAAAGAAATTATGAGTCATAATTATACCTCCAATTTAAGTCCAAAACACAGAATTCTTTCTTGTCCTCCCCATTTCATATTTGTATTTCCCTTTATTCAAACTCCTAACAGCACCAATACATTTACCCATTTGCTTAGTCACATTTCACACACACACACACACACACACACACACACACACACACACGTGTGTGTGTGTGTATAATATGTAGTATTAAAATTGCTACAACCTTGCCTTGTGAAAAATAAACCTACTAAAAAGTTTAGTATTTGAGTTCTTTGCCACTTGAGTATAGTTAGGTTATTCATTTGAAATATATTTGTATTCATTTGTTGCTTTCTGCATTCAATTTTAGTTGCCTTTGCCCCCTTCTTTGATTTAATTATATATTTGAATATCTAGTGTTGACATACTTCTAAAGTCAGTATTATATATAATGATGTTCTAAGAGAGGTGTCACTCCCCTCCCTTCCAGTCTACCTTGTTTTCTTCCTTGTAGGTAGTCAGTTTTATTAACTTCCAGTTTATTCCTCTTGTGCTTCTTTTTGTAAAATTAAGCTTACATGCATGTATGTATTCCTGGTACCTCTTATTAAAAATTGCATGTTGCATAAGCTTTTTTGTATTTTGCCTTTTTTTCATGTAACATTATATCCTGGAAATCACTCATAATTACTAGATTATTATATTTACTATTTTTCTTTCTGTATTTTACTGTTTTCTTTATTAAAGATGTGAGATTGTAGCCTACTTACATGCCTGCCACACTTTTATAGAATCTGGCAAAAGACATGAGATGCCTTTCAATTCTTCATTTCTGAAATGTTTTTCTTCCATTTGTTTTTACTTTTCGAATATCTGATTTTAGGGTTTTGTTGTTGTTTTTCCAAATGAGTCTTGTACTTTGTGATTGGTTCAGGAGGATGAATTTTTATCTATTGAAATGTTTTGGTTTGCATTTTCTGTTAACTTATAGTGGCTTTATATGGGGATGGTTTGATTTTTTGCCTTCCCTCCCTCCCTCCCTTTTCCTCCCCACTTTCTTTTCCTCCTTCCCTCCCTCCTCCCTTAACTTCTAGACATTTTGTAGACAGGGTTCCTAGCTCAAGGGCGTCCTCTTCTGTAGTACAGTGAAGTGCAGTTTCTTTAATGGATGATGGTGGGGGAGGCAGGAAGAAAGGGCTGGCATGTCTCGGTTCTCTTTAGCTGTTTGTTTCTTCTTTCTTCTTTCTTGTCATTGCCATGTATTCTATTTATCTGATTTTCTCCCAGAAGCAATGCTTCCTGAGGCTGCCATTTCTGGTCCCACTCACTTTCAAGTTTGTTCCCATTAGCTGGTGCTGCAGTAAACGCTAATCTGAGACCTATGTTCAATAATCAGACCTATTTTGGCATTTTAGTGTTGTAGTACTTTGTTTTTCTGGGGGATGATTTTTGTTTGTGTTTCCAGTTATGTATTAAAATTACAACTGCTATCAGAATTGGGGGAGGGGTGTCTGAAAGTTTTACCTCAGAAGAGAAATTTCCTAATGGATCATGGTGGAAATCAATGTCAAACAGACCTGGAGTCCTAAGGAGTCCTGCTGTGGGAATCCTGTAGGAATCACCAGCAAATCAAACATCTTAAAGAGCTCGGTGCCCATACTTATTTAAAGACTTAGAGAAAAAAAGTGAAAACACTGCTTATAATGTTGCGCTAAGATTTTATAATGAACTTAGGAAATAATGCTTTTTATTTGCTGAAGAATTATATACAAAGTACAGACGTTTAGTTAGGACCTCAGTATAAATGTCTGTTAACACAAAATAGTTGAAGGAGTAGAAGTAGATGGTTATTAAGTGGCAATGTGGCTCCAGAATTTTTTTATTGATGTATTCTAAAAGTGTAGAAAAGAGACTGTAAGTTCTTCTCTGTTATGTCAAAGGGATCTGACTCCATATTTTTCTACCATCTTATGTTTTATATATTTATTTATTTATTTATTTATTTATTTGGTTTGTTTTTGTTTTGTTTTTCATGTAGGAGGAGAGAGGATTTAATTCTAAAAAGGCCAAAAAGAAATTAGGTTACCATAGATCCAGAGTCTCAGGCAGAATCAATTCTGGGAAAGAATGCAGGAAGAAGGGAAAAGCTGCCTTCTTCATCCGTTCTCCTCCCTCTTGCTCCTGCTGCAATGTCAGAATAAAGGGCTGAATGATCCCTGCAGTCTCTCAAAGCTGCAAGACCTTCCTCCCCGAAGCTGCACTCAAGTCCCCATCTCATGTTTTAAAATTCTGGATGATGTAGGGAGTAGAAGCCCTTATCGAACTCCTGAATGAGGATTATAATGTTTACTCTTTAGATATTTTAGTACAGTCAAAGAAGTTTGGTGATATTAATACTCATTTTTATTTTTACCATTATGAAAATGTACAGGAGATAGAACCTTTCTATTTAATTACAACTTTTACTTTATTGGCAAACTATAAAATTAATGCTCAATTGTTTCCTCTTGGGAGAGGGATTGCGATTAGAATATATTCGGTTGAACTATATGAAAAATTGTCACTTTTTTAGGTCAGAATAGTTCTGCAGGTTGTTTCTGGCCTGAAGGGACTTCTGTGCCATGCCTCCTTTGGTGGAGAATGATGGGAATTATCCTAATCAGTCTGATGTCTCCAAAGCCTCCCTCATCCTCTTTTCTGAAAGTCAAATAATTGGACATGGAATGGGGATGGGGCATGGTGATCTAGGTCAGGGCTTCACTGTCTTTAATGTACATATGAGTTGCCTGGGGTTATTGTTTAAACATAGGTTCTGATTCTTTGGGTCTGTGGTGAGCCTTGAGATTCTGCATTTAGCAAGCTCCTAAGCAAGGCTAATGCTACTGGTCCAGCCAGCACCAAGAAGAAAAGTACATTGAAAGGCATTGCCTTGAAAGACATGTGTCCAATGAACAGTGTCTTCTGCTTCTGATAAGAATCTCGATGTTTCTCCCATGTGCAGGTTGAATGATTCTGCAACCTGTGAATGTTTGGTTGGGCATTCATAAACACAGAGAGATGAACACTCCACAGATTTACACAGGGGCAAAAAGTCCATCTCCTCTTACTTTGTATGAGTAACAAAAGGACATTTTTTTCTTCATTTTTTTCTAGATATTAAGTTGGATATTTATGGGGTGAAACTGAGTTCCAGGACTAATACTTTGCTCAGCTTTAGGTGTAAAGTTATATAACTGACAATAAATCATTTAGTGAAAGGAATTATAAGTGTTTACAACTTTAAGTGGGATTTGCTTTCTATTAATAGTTGAATAGCAAAAGAACTATGGAGCCGTACCTGTGGGTTTTTTCTTTCCACAGAGGTCTCATTTATGTTTCTTATATTGTATAACATTTGAGAGTGCTGACCTACTTGTCCTTGTGGTCAGGCAACACAGTCTAACCATTTTAAGTGTTGAAAAGCAACTGTCATTAATAGCTTGTTTAGCCCATCAGTGGTTAGTAGAATATAGTTGCTGCTTGCCAGAAATGTAGGCAGGCCCATTGCTATTACATACTTATCAATAACACTGTAGGTTTCAATAAAAGCTCTTTCCTCTTTGTTTTAGGTTGTTTTGCATAGAACTTACAAATAAAAGTGCTATATTCCAGTTTACAGACTAATCATTTTATTTAATATGAGCATAAATCCGGTTAATGTATTATTGTCATACTTTTGTGGATTCAGTTAACATACAACATGAACTATATAAAATGCAGAGAGGTTACAAACCTATTCTAAAGACATTCATGTTTCATATGTTGCATTTTTAAACGCCTTGTTTTATTTTACTATCTCTCCACTATGTACAGAAAAAAATATTTTTGACATTTGTCCAAATGAGTTTGAGGATATAATTATTTCAGAATACATTGATGTTATTCATATACTCTACATATTTATAAAACACTGAAGAAAAATGTTCATTACCTCCTATATTATTTGACTTCAGCATAACAAATCCATCTCCTTCCAACATTTTAATTTATTTTTCTCACCTAAGCCAATATATATTTGGGTTTAGGGTAAATGTGCATATTAAAACAGACACTTTTCTCAAACTGATCCTGAGATAAAACAGCATGAAGTTTTTCTTCTTTCTAGAAACTTGGTTTCATAAATCTTTCTCTCTTTTCTTTTAACAAATAACTGTGTCCTACGAATGTGTGCAGATTAAAATACCTTTACTGTGGATTAAATGTTAATATTGCTGTCATGATTTCTTGGGCCATTTGCAGGTCTTAAGTCTGGGGACTGGCTCACATTCCAGTTAGAAACTTAGTGATCCTTTTCTGAAACCTTTTGATCAGTCACAAATTTAATAAAAATTTCTTCTGCAATGAATCATTAATAATTATCCAGTTATCCAAACAGCATGAATGTGGGCCCCTTTTCTATCTCCTTCCATTCCCTCTCTTCCAAAGGAAGGTCTGTCTGTTGCATGTTTAAGAGAAGCAAATGGTATAGCCAGTTAGCTTTCAAAAACCAAACAAATGACAAGATATCTTAATACTACTAATACTCCTTGATACTACTAATAGTTCCAAATTTATGTTTATTTTAGATAAAGTTTATTTTCTGACTTATGCACATGTGCTTATTTAAGCTTTATAAAGTAAAACTAAATATTCTAAATGTATTACATAACTCCTATTCCCCATTACTTAGAAGTCTGTAGGACAAACCTTCTTGAAACTACCAGAAAAATCGAATAATGTATTCTTATATATTTTTTGTATTATTGTTTAGGACACTGTAGGTTATGCTTCATTGCAGGAAATCCCACAGACACATGGTAGTTATTTCATGGCTTTCTCAGAATCTAATGTCTGTAACTGCAGAGAGAGAACTAGCAGCAGATGTAACAGGGTTTCTTTCTATTGCTCCAAAGTATTAGGAGTTAAGATGGAGAATGTCTTTGCCATATGGTATCTTTGGCCATACTCATTACTATTTGCCCCAGAATCATAGCATCTATGTTTAATTTTAACATACACATACTGTTTATTTTAGGAGGAGCACAGCACGAGTCAGGTGAACGTGATTTTACTGTGTGACTTCCGGCAGTACACACAACCTCTCTGTTTCACTTCCATTGTCTCCTATTCATAGAGTGTTTAAACACTGTGTGAAAATTTATAGAAGCATACAATTTCCTACAAGTGTGTCATTATTATTATATAGGGGAAAAAAACCTTAACTGTTCCAAGTATGTAAGTAACTTCAGATTGCTAAAAACAATATCTCAATTCTAATATACTCACAGTGAGCTGTGAGAAAATTATGTCCTTTATCTGCTCACATCCTCTTAATTTAAAAAATATCATTATGCATTTTTTAAAATTATAAAGTAATAGATATTTATTGTAATAGGTCAAAAACTGATATGTATAAAAAATAAATATATCTTCTGTCATCAGTCTGGTGTTAATGGTTTAATACTTATTTTTCTAGTCCCAGACGTACATATGCATATATTACTTAGTTTTTAAAAATAAAAATAGAATTATACCATGTATGATAGTTTAAATTGCACTTTTTATTTGTTAATAAATAAAAAGTTATGTATATATGCATATTCTTTTGTTATTTGTTAACAAATATAAAGTGTGCATATATACACACATGAATCTGATTTTTGCTGGACATCTTAAAATATTAGAAATTAATACTGTTACCATTTTATTTAAAGAAGTTTGGAGAAGTTTGAGGACTACTTATTTTGTGCAGATTTAGCTTTTTTTCCATTTTTGGTTACCTCAATTATAGTGTATTAAAGAAAAGGAGTATGATGAAATTTATAGTGATCAATAGAGGAAGGAATGAATTACTTTATTAAAGAAAATTCTATTTGATATTTGTAAAAAAAGGTAATTAGATTAGAAAAGGAACATGTAATATATTTAAGTATTTTTCAGGTTTATTATATACTAGTATTTTTAAATTTGAAATTTTGGTGTAACTAAAACATATTTATTACAGTTTTCAATCTTGGTACTTAGCATATCATGTATGATAATTTATTTTCTTGTTGACTCTACCTTTTAACTAAATATCTATCCTTGTATCTTCAGTATCTACTCTCACAAATATTAAATATAAATTTATTGACTTTTTTTGAAATTGAAAGACTAGTGAATTGATATGTTCTTAGGAAAGTTATCACGGTTTTTATTTTATTTTATTTTATTTTTTTTGAGGGAGAAGCATTTAGTTTATTTTTAAAGTCCTTTGTGCCCA